>JBBPRJ010000415.1:0-10216 GCA_038092975.1 Chalciporus piperatoides | reverse complement strand
CATCTAACCCATAATGATGGCCCACTGTTCGCGAAGACCCTTACGCCACCCGCAGCCTGAGGCTGTTAACAAGACATGTCATCCTTGCCTCAGATCGACTCATGATTCCCCACTTGAACCGATTTGTTACCAAACGACCAATACCGCCTGAGCGATCATGCTCGCTAGCGGTAGGATGCGTTGGTATGATCACGTAGGGTTCAAGATCGGGCCGTGGTGCGACAGGTCGGAAAGTGTTGGGCAGAACGAATGAACGATTGGTCCTTCGAGAACTTAAGAGACCTCCTCTCGATGGAAGCAAGTTCAAACATACCCTATCCACAAGTGTGATCATTGCCGTCGCGAACAACCAGCAGAACCGCCGACCGACCAAATCGGATGGTTGACTGGCTAACAAATATCCTCTCAAATTTCATCTCCTGGCAACACTTGGATCGGACCTTTCGGCCTTCGCTAGTTTAGAATCGATGATTGATTCGGGAAGCCAATGGAGAGGTCAGAGGGTGAGAGAGCTGGACGCTATCATGAAAGGTGCACGCATCCTGAGTGATCCCATCACAGCGCAGGCTCGCACTCATCCACGCTCGACCTCGTCGAGACTTTGATTCAAGTCGCAATCATGTAGTTGGTTGTAATATTAGGATCACGGTCTAAGCTTTACCGTGAATTGCCAATTCCAATCAGTCGTTCGCACATCAGACAAAAAGGCGAATGTTGGGGGGAAGATAACAAAAAATGAATGGCCAGCATGGGGGTCGAACCCAGGACCTTCGCGTTATTAGCACGACGCTCTAACCAACTGAGCTAGCCGGCCGTGAAAGCATTGCCACTTTTGCATTGTCTTCACCAGACAACGTTCAAATATGTCCTTGGCCACATGTGATGCTTGTCCAACGTTTCACGTCAACGTCAAACTCCTGTCATGTATCTAAGTATTTACTTTGTGGGATGTTGTCTTTTCACCGAGATCTAATGTTTGGTTCCCCTTGCTGGGGTGTCGCGCGTCTAGGTAGGTTACCTGGTCTCTTTCTTTGCCCATTGAACGAACCTCAGCGAATGCGATGGGAACCGTCTTATGGCTATGTCATGTTTACTCAGCTATCGTTTTGGAAACGCAGCTCTGCCGTACGAATGTGGAGGCTGGCCGCTGGCCCTAGACCCTGGCTTGGAGCCCCACTTGCCTTGGTTCCTTTGTCCCCAGTGTGATGGGCAATTCGGTCAGTCCTACCTCGAAGCTTCAGCCGACCTCGATACTCAAATTAGGATATCTCATAGATATCGCACGCGAAACAACTCGCAATCACTCGTATGGTTATTTTCTTTTAATTCTCTTCGAACCTGTCACGAAAGCATTATCAGGCATCCAGGCAAAGGATGTTTCTCTTGGCCTTCGACGAGTTCCTGTAGGATTTTATGTTTCTGTGCACCATGATGCGGCCGAATGGAGGACCACAAACAAGCCGATGTCAATGGATATGGATGCTATCGAATGGGACGATAACATTATTTTGTAAGTCATGTATCTCAACATCACTTCTCGCTATTCATGAGACTCTAGGCCGGAGGATATGTCTGCAAACCTGCGTTTCAAGCTCATTGCGTCGTTTGAGCTGTCTCCTACCCTAGGGAATGGGGAACAACTCCGTGAATTTAGCATCTCCATCGGAGACTTGATGGACCGAAGTAAGAAGACTCTTCGTACGTATGTGTATCTGAGCTTGCGGTCCACAAGTCCTCATATCCTTGAAAAGCAATTACCTTCTCGACGACAGAGGGGGAACTTTTTTCGTCTTGCTCCTCGATCTTCATCACGCTGGAACGCGGGCGCTTCCGACGTCCACAGCTATCTCAGCAATATATCGTGAGTCACGGAGTATGCTTGGAGTGCCTTTTTTCTAAATAGTACCACAGCTTAACTCTGGCATACGAAGCCTCGCATACATCACCGACGAGGGTCAAAACGCCCTTTCGCGTTATCGAAAGCATCAGAAGCAACAGGATCTCGAATTGTCGATCGAGCGATTCACACACGCTCTGGATGCATGCCCCTCTCATAGCCCTTATTTCCCTGTTGTTCTATTCAACTTGGCTATGGCGAAGTTCATTGGTTGCCAGGCCAACTGCGCCAACGTTGACACAAACCTCAATGTCCCCATTACTCTCTTTCAGGATGCCCTGAACCTCCGTCCCGCTGGTCATCCGGACCGACCAGCTACCCTACTCCATATTTCCATCGCATTACTATCTCGCTTCAACGCTCATCGCGACCAAGCAGATGCCGACGAGGTGGACGAGCTACTGTCCCAGCTTTCGGAGCTCTGTCCCTCCCAGTCCTATGAACATCGCTCAGCGATAATCGTGCGCGGCATATTCGCCGGGGACCCTCGCACAACTCTCGTCACACACACCTTTGATGGCGACCCCAGCGATAGCGCCCAAAGTGATACACTATTCAATCCTGGCCACTCAGAGGATGTAGGGATGACTGCCCTTTCGCACCTGGAGCGTTTCCGGGATCTCGGCGAGATAACAGACCTGGCCGCTGCAATCACATCCTTACGAGATGTCGTTCGATTCACCAAAGACGACGATCCCAACAAGCTCTTTTGGCTCATGAATCTCGCCATGTCATTGAGTATGCGATTCGAGCTGGTTCATGATCTTTCCGATCTCAGCTCGTCGATATCCATTCTTGATGAACTGGTTGGACTACGCCCTGATGATAACAATAAAGCTGGTTTCCAAAACAATCTTGGATACCTGCTCCGGGTGCGCTTCGAGCGCCTCGGAGACATCGCCGATATCATGAAGTCGGTTTCGGTGCTGGAAGAGGCCGTTTGGCTTACCCCAGATGATAGGCCCAACAGGCTTGACAACCTCGCCACTTCGTTGAGGGCACGGTTCGATCATCTAGGCGACCCAGCCGATCTCCAAAAGTGCATTTCCTTAGTTGAAGATGCCATCCGACTCACCCCGAACGACCATCCCAACAAAGCTCGCGCGTTATGCACTCTCGCCACTTCCTTGCACACCCGGTTGGAGCGCTTTGGTGATGTGGCGGACATAGCCAGGTCGATTGTTCTCTTCGAGGAAGGGATTGGTCTCACTCCGGATGGCCATCCCGACAAAGCCAATCGCCTCAATGGATTTAGCGGGTCGTTGCTGACACGCTTCCAGCGTTATGGTGACATTGCCGACCTCGGGAAGTCGATATCTGTGGTGGGGGACGCTCTACGTCTGACTCCAGATGGTCATCCTAGCAAGCCCAACAGAATAGGCAACCTTGGCTACACGCTCTTAATCCGCTTCAACCGCTTAGGGGACCTCACTGACCTTCAAAAGTCGATCACCCTCCTCGAGGATGCCATACAGCTCGCCGACGATGGTCTGGGGAAAGTTTCCATCATGGTAAATCTTAGCAAAGCATTGGTGACACGCTTTGATACTCTTGGGGATGTCGCCGATGTCGACAGGGCCGTTTCTTTGTTCGAAGACACTGTACTGCTCATTCCCAAGAGTCATCCGTCTCGTCACATCCACCTGGAGAGTCTTAGTCACTCTTTATGGAGTCGCTACCTCCGCCTCGAAGACCCGCTAGACCTACAGAGGGCGGTTTCAGCCATGGAGGATGCCATAGGACTTACACCCGACGGTCATCCTAACAAACCTGGGATGCTCGGCTCTCTGGGTGTAACACTGTTTATTCGTTTTGACCTCAATGGCGAGCGTGCCGAAATTGACAAGGCCGTTTCGCTACTGGAAGAGGCTTGTAGCCTTACCCCAGATGATCACGCTGACAGACATGAAATCCTCAGCAATCTTGCCACTGCTTACACCAAACGCTTCGATTGTGCGAGTGAGCATGCAGACAACCAACATGCCATTTCCCGGTATGAAGAAGCTTTGCTGATGCTCCCGGACGGCCATTCTAACAAGGCTGGACTTCTCAACAACCTCGGCCGGGCCCTGTGTCATCGTTTTCTGCGGTTGGGTGACATGGTCGACATTGAGAAGTCGATTTCCTTGCTGGAGGAGTCCATACGTTTGACTCCAGACAGCCACCCTTCCTGGTCCCAGAGGCTGAAGCACCTCGGCGAATTGTTCTTGCTTCGCTATGACCGTTTCCAGGAGTCTACCGATCTTGACAGGCTGCTATCCAGTTATTCCCTTGCGGCACGTTCGTCCACTGGCACGTCCGCTCTCCGTTTTGACGCAGTGCGAGGATGGATCACCGTAGCGCAGCTGCTGTCGCGTGACACTCTCGAAGCGTACGGTATTGCGATTAGCCTACTCCCCCATCTAGCCTGGATCGGGTTACCCCTCAAAGATCGTCACCGCGCGCTCGTTCAAGCTGCCGACGTAGCGCGAGATGCAGCTGCTGCTGCTCTCGAGCTTGGTCAAACTCAAACTGCTGTAGAGTGGCTCGAACAAGGACGTTCCATCGTGTGGGGTCAATTTTTGCAGCTTCGTAACCCGTTGGATGAGCTGCGAGAAGCCTATCCTACTCTCGCAGATCGACTTCATCGGGTGTCGAACGACCTGGAGAAGGCAAGCGCTCGCGAGCCGCCCGTGCGTCTCGGGCAGAAAGGCCAGTTGGGCCAATCGCTGGAGCGAGAAGCCCAACGACATCGTGCTCTCGCGAAAGAGCGAGATGCGCTTCTTGCAGAGATTCACTCCTTGCCAGGCTTTGAACATTTCCTGTTACCCAAGACGTTCAGCCAGCTTACTGCTGCTGCTCGCTCTGGACCTGTCGTCATTCTCAATGCCGGCCAGGGGCGATGTGACGCGCTTATCGTCACAGCGAACCCAGATGGTCTGGTTCACGTTCCACTCCCCGATATCACATCTTCGCGAGCGGGAGCCCTGGAGCAGATGCTCACCAAGGTGCTTGCAAAGGGTGGTCGGGATATTTCGGACTCGGACAGGGGAGCGAGACTTGTACCGCAGCTGAGCACCAAAGGCACATTCAAGCTGATTCTTTCCGAGTTGTGGAGGAACGTCGTGAAGCCGGTTTTGGAGAAGCTCGGATTCCTGGTATGTAACCCATTTGAAATCGAGCGTCTGTGACTGATCCGTGTTTAGACACCTGGCGAATTGCGTCGCGTCTTTTGGTGTCCCACTGGACCTTTCGGGTTTCTTCCCATCCATGCCGCAGGTCTTTATGATGTCAATGCGCCGGGAGTCAAGATATCGGACCTTGTGGTCTCGTCTTATACGCCAACACTCGGAGCCCTCATGTTACCACCGCAAGACACTGCTACGGGAAGTCTTCGCGTCGTCGCTGTCTCCCAGCCGGACTCGGACGGACAGATTCGACTTCCAGGTGCACGCAGGGAGGTGGATCAGGTCCAGGCCATCATCGAGAACACGTCGTGCACGGACGTCTCCGTCTCTCTCGTGGAGAGTACAGGAACCGTCGAAGATGTTCTCGACAAGATGAAAGACTCCAACTGGGTCCATTTCGCATGCCATGGCGTTCAGGACACCCTCAGCCCACTCGATAGCGGTTTGATGCTCGCAGACCAACGCCGTCTTAAGCTGTCCGATATCATCAAGCTCTCACGTCCTCGTGGTGGATTCGCCTTTCTTTCGGCGTGTCAAACTGCGACGGGCGACAAAGCCCTCGCTGAAGAGGCCGTCCACCTCGCGGCGGGAATGTTGCTCGCAGGATACGGCAGTGTTATCGCGACGATGTGGTCCATCGGGGACAGCGATGCACCTGACGTCGCCAAGAGCGTATATGGGCAGCTTTTCCGGAATGGGGCGGTCCCGGACGCTACGCAGGCTGCACGCGCGTTGCATGATGCTGTGGAGCAGCTTCGTCAGCGCGGTGCGCCGTTCTTTTCATGGGTGCCGTTCATTCATGTGGGGCTCTAGTGCAACGTTTGTGGTTTGTAAATTTGTTCGTACGTACGAATGGTGTGAAGTAAATGTAATATAGGGACATATGACTTTGACGATTGAAAGCCGGGTCCGACATATTCATGCATATTGATCACATTGGCAGTGCTCAACATCAGGACTCATAGGCTTTTAATTTTCAGATTAGCTTCCCGGTGTACATCTGAGGCCTGGACCACATCAATTGTAACAGCGAAGAGCGGAGCTCACCCATGTTGCTGGCGTATACTTATACCCGGTGGGATTCCCGACGTGACAACTTGAAGTTGTAATGAAGTACCCAAAGGAATTCATTGGAGGGGGAGCCGCGTACTCACTCGCATTTATCGAGGAACTCTTCTCGCTGGAACCATCGAACCAAGACCAAAACCAAAACCAAAAAATAAATGGCCAGCATGGGGGTCGAACCCAGGACCTTCGCGTTATTAGCACGACGCTCTAACCAACTGAGCTAGCCGGCCGTAAAAGCTTGGCTGTTTGATGATCAGTTGACGCCGTTCGACTTGGTCCAACTCGCAAGCTCGTGCTCGTGTCGTCATTTGCTTCTCGCCCGAGATCAGAAGGATGGGAAAGAGTCGAGAGTGCTGCCTCGATGAACGTTATGCCGACCAACTAAGGCTAGAGACGCACCACCGCAGTTTCATCATTATCTTCCGGCTTGGAGTCTTTCAAGTTGTCAATCTAAGGGTAGATGATGGTTACTTACAAAGTAATATTGGCACTCATAACGCCATCGCCTAGTAGTCAGCTTGTCGCAATTCGGATATACGAAGTCGGTAACCCGATCGTTTTGGGACTTACTTACCCTCGACTCATCCCGAACTCCGCTGCGCGACACTCACGCCGTAATTCCCTACTGCCCAGCTCCGAGCTCGTACTACTCGATATACATATCACACCGCAAGGCGTTCAATACTGCGTTTGAATCACAACGACCATCTCTAGCCACGATGTCTAGCACCAACTCTCACGTCGTCACCTCTCCCGATCACTTCAAAGAACTGCTGTCAGCCGATCTGAACCGAGTTTCTCTGATCAACTTCTGGGCGCCATGGGCCGACCCATGCAAGCAGATGAACGAAGTCGTTGCTGAGCTGGCGAAGAAGCACGCGGAGCTCTTGGTTTTACAAGTAAGCAACCCCACCCCATATCACGTTCCGGATTTTCCGCCAACGATCCGACGCTCGTGGACTGTTTCGATCCACTTTTTTTTCCCGGTTTATAGGTGGAGGCAGAGGAACAACAAGATATCTCTGAATCGTTCAGCATCGAGGCAGTCCCGTCGATCCTCCTCCTTCGGGTCAGTTCGTCC
Organism: Chalciporus piperatoides; assembly: GCA_038092975.1. Lineage (NCBI taxonomy): Eukaryota > Fungi > Basidiomycota > Agaricomycetes > Boletales > Boletaceae > Chalciporus > Chalciporus piperatoides. The sequence goes on along the minus strand of JBBPRJ010000415.1, from coordinate 3,003 downwards.
AGTAACTCGTAAGGCAAAAACTACTCGGCTGAGTTTTTCTCTTTCAAGGGACACTCCTTACTTGGACGAGTCGATGGTGCGGATGCGAAAGGTGTGACTGCGTTGGTAGATCAGCATCTTGGCAAGCGATCGGTTCCCAATGGCCATACCAAACCTGTAGAGACACAGGAAGCGCTCGAGCAACGTATGCGTTCTATAATGGGGCAAAGCCCGGTTGTCCTGTTCATGAAAGGAGAGCCAAACAACCCTCGATGCGGATTCTCGACAAAGGCGGTCAATCTGTTGCGTGAACAGAACGTGCCCTTCACACACTTTGACATTTTGGAAGATGACGCCGTCAGACAAGGTGCTGTGAACGTGTTAGACCTCCATTCTGATGGCCCCTGACGCGATTATGACAGGATTGAAGAAACTCAATGACTGGCCGACTTTCCCGCAGTTTACCGTTAATGGGGAGTTCGTCGGCGGTCTGGATGTGGTCACCGAGATGGTGACCAACGAGGAGTTTGCAGAAACGTTCCCTAAAGCTTGAGTGGCAAAGGCAAAGGGAAGTCATGCTGGAGATGTACTTTGTGTGAATTGATTGTTATCGTAATGGGAAAAAGGCAACGGATCGGTCCTACGCCCCCTTGGGCGAGACATTAGATGGGTCGTTTGACATGCCCTCTCACACGTGTCTTATATACGACTCCACAATCAGGCAGGAAGGTGAATGAAAAGAAGTCCCGTCAGAAATGACCCCTTCCTGTGGTATAATGTATGTAAGGATGTGTACTCGGATCAGTGTTTGATTCTGTCCGACATGAGAAACAGAACTTGTGCAGACAGCATTTGCCACGCGGTCGCGATCACCGGCTTTTATGGGGCAACGTGACAATGAATTTGGCTCAGATCGTGCCGGGGAGCGAGTGAAAGTTACTTGGCCCACTCAGTTGTGGCGTTCGATCACGCCCGGCTCACGGAGCCATGAAATCAACCCCGGACGAGTCCCGCACCCCGCGGAAGAATGAAAAAAAGGTGGAGGCAACGGCACGGGTCTTTATTAAATCCATGTTATGCGAACTTGACCTCGAGGCTGCCTAGTAAGTGGGTTTGATTGTTATCAGCTCCACAAGGGTTCTGTCTGGGTCTGTCCGCAAATGGAGATGGAGGGCTCTACCTGAGACAGCCAAGTTTGTATCAGGTTCAAATGGCTCATATGGTCCGAGTTGGCAGTGCAGACGAAGGTGCTGTGGTGACGTCACGCGATTGATCGATAATTTGGCAAACAAATGCAAACAAGTCTCATAACGGCCTCAGAGTACAATTTATCTGGTATTCCTTTCTGTTCTCCTCGTGGGTCTGTGGTTTATAAATTTCGAGGTGTGATAGCTTTCATACCTTCCGTGTCACCATGTCTGGTCCTCTCTCCAGTCAACACCCTCCATCCCTCGCCTGTCGTGTGCTCCTCCTCATAGACGTCCAAGTATACCTGCTGAGAGATCCAGAAGAGGGCGGTGTGCCTTCCGCTCACTCCATTCGTCGTAACATTGAGAGTGTCCTCGCCCAGGCCCGCTCCGAAAAGCCTTTGCCCCGAATCATCCATGTTCGCAATAACGGGGAGCCCAGCGAACCAGACGAGCCTCACACCCCTGGCTGGCAACTCTTCTTCCCACCACTCCCGCACGAAAAGATAGTCGACAAGAAAAAGAACAATGCGTTCGCGGGTACTCAGCTGGGAGATCTAATCCCAACTAACGCGGAGGTCATCGTCGTCGGCATGCAAAGCGATTACTGCGTACGTGCTACTTGTAGCGCTGCGCTCGATAGAGGGAACGAGGTGATCTTGATAAGGGGTGCTCATGCAACCCTTGATCGCAACGAGATTTGGAACGGCGGTAGCGTTACCCAAGCCTATGTGATCGAGGCTGAAATAGAAGCTGAACTCGAAGAGGCGGGGGTAAACGTTTTGGAGATGAAGGACCTTCCTGAGCTCTTTACCAACCGATAGATTGTGCCGCTTGGAGATTGGACAAGGGGGACACGATCCGGTGGGTTATTGAGTAGATGTATGGTGAGCACCTTGGGGTGGATCGGGATTGTGAAACTTTCATGCGCACTAACTCACGTTTCATGATCAGAACTTCAAGTTGTCGCTGTAGAAGGTTTTTTATTTATCGGGAGCTCGGATGGACCTGGATTTTAGTGGCATATTATTTTTCACCCCACTGCTACTATACATGCTTCGATATTATCTGGATTCTCTCTTATACTTGGTCGTCGATCGATTAAAATCGTAAATTTGATTCGAGGCTCCGTGTTTCATCCTTCTGTTGCAGCTATTGAAGGGTAGGTATGGGCGACCACCGGAAGGTATCTACTGAATCCAAAACTCAGCATCACGCAAAGCACCTTGGCGTTACGGTCTGGTACTACAAACGTGACGAAGTTCTACGCTAAGCTAAGCTGGTCCAGGCCGCTGGCGTATAGTGACCACAACGCATTCCCGTCGCAATCGGTTCATCTTCATTGGCAGAGATCAGAATCAACGCCAGTCAACCGGAGCACTCGCTGTCGTATTGTTCAAGCCTCTGTGAGTAGGTACTTTGCAATCCGTGCCGTCGATGATTGAAATTTGAAGGGGCAGTGGTTGGGGTTGGACCTTGAACCACCCGGCACGGACCTACATGCGCTTGAGAGCTTCGTTCAAGGCACCGTCTTGTTGTTCGATCCCTAAAGCCTGAGTGTCTGTCTGAGGACCTGACGGGTTTGCTGCCGGGGGTTTTGGGCTACATTCTCGGATTTTCGGAATGACCGTTTTGGGCCAGGACATCGCTTTCGTGGGCACAGCAATGAGATCACAAGGTTTTCAAGTTCTACTAGTTGCCATGAACGTTTGAACGCTCTGTCTCAACAACTGCTTGGAGCCCAGCGAAATCAGCCAGTTTACCATGATTCAGTTCGGAGTCGCCAAGTTTGTGCTGGCCAAGATTCAACTGGTCTCAAAGCAAGTTGGTGACTCCC
>JBBPRJ010000414.1:0-10234 GCA_038092975.1 Chalciporus piperatoides | reverse complement strand
ATGTAGGGCTAAGATCGTCAAACTCGGACTCCTCGCTTGCAGAAGACTCTTCTTCGGAGGTTGTACCCTCGTCATCATCTATGAACTCCGAACCTGACCTAACCAGGTCCATTGGTTCATCTTCGTCTGGAAAATGTTGGTTTGTTCCGAGTGATGCCTTGGGCACTCGACATGAAGGTGCTCACAGCTGTCGTATCCGTCTTGCATGCTCATTGTTGCCACAATGTGGGCGAGTTTGTGTAGAAGGTGGAAGTTGATCTACAAGTTCAGTCTCGGAGCGGAATCAAATCTTGTACAATCTGTACAATATACAGTACAATTCGTAGAAACAAGGGCTGAGCGTATTCCCACTGTGAATCTCTATGAGTACTCGTGAGTTTCAGTGAGTCAGGTCAGTTTCATCGTCTACGGATAGGTGTGTAATTCAACGGAACCGGGAGCGTCAAATTTTTCTATATCAAGCATTGAGAGTATTTGCAAGTCAATCTAATCGTCTACTCTCCCATCCTCCACCCACATCCCGTCCCACATCCAACCATGGCTACTCGTGTGTACACCCCCGATCTACATCTAATCGCATCTAATCCCCATTTCTTTCACCAGGTGTACAGTTCGAAAACAGCAGCGACGTCGGCGTATTCGCCAAACTCACAAACAGCTACTGCCTCACAGCAATGCACACCAGCCCCAACTTTTACTCCGCATTCGAGGCAGAGCTTGCAGATGTCATCCCTATCGTACATACGACCATCGGGGGCACACGTATCGTTGGTCGGATGACAGCTGGTCAGTGCAGGCGGGGTGTTCTCTTTTATCTCACTAACTTGGATACAGGTAATCGGCATGGCCTATTAGTGCCCTCTACGACGGCCGATCAGGAACTTCAACATCTCAGAAACTCCCTTCCCGACTCAGTCAGTATCCAACGCGTCGAAGAACGCCTCTCCGCACTCGGAAACGTCATCGCCTGCAACGACTACGTCGCACTCGTCCACCCCGACATCGATCGTGAGACAGAGGAAATCATCGCTGACGTCCTCAAGGTCGAGGTCTTCCGTCAAACCGTAGCAAATAACGTCCTCGTCGGGAGTTATTGTGCCATCACTAACCAGGGTGGACTCGTACATCCAGAAACGAGCATCCAAGATCAAAATGAACTGAGTAGTTTGCTGCAGGTGCCTTTGGTGGTATGTTTTGTAAGTTTGGATCGCGTGCTTAGGCTGATGGACTCGGACGACTCAAAGGCAGGTACTGTCAACCACGGTTCAGACGTCATCGGCGCTGGTCTCGTCGTTAATGACTGGTGTGCATTCACCGGCCTTCAAACGACAGCAACGGAGATCAGTGTGATCGAAGCTACCTTTAGTATGTGTCCTCCTACTATCAGTATTTGGCACCACTCACCATCCTCGCAGAACTACAAGGACAAACCTCGTCTGCAGTCATCGGCGAGATGCGCGACTCTCTCATAGACAACTGGGCATAGCATTCGTTATAGCAGTTATCTGTTTTATGACTCGTGGGCATCTCTATACCTAGGTTTGTACTACTCCATCGCAACCTCGACACGCCTTTTCGCCTATATATCTTACTCCTGCTGCGCGCATCTTTGTATCCCTATACGCTTCACGTTGTTGGAATAATAGATTATGTGGAAAGGTATACCTCTAGTGGTGACAGCGACAAGTTCTATGTGTGATGAATCCCAAACGTCATAGTAAACCCTTGCTTCTCGCGATTCCTTTCCAGCTATTGAGAACATACGAGCCATACAGCGTGACTTCACGAAGAGTTTGTTCCACTGTCCCCGAGTTCTCTAGAAGATAGTCAAGGAATGATTCTGCTGTGCTGGGCGACGTTAGTTGGTGGAGCTCGGCAGCCAGATATATTGCGGAGACGGATGCACGGCTTGTGTACCACGCCAACTGGAGTCGAGGGTTGAGCACGTCGTCAGAGCGTCGTTCTGGGGAAATATACCGCACCTCTTTCGCTTGTGGGTCAACTATCCAGCATGCTTGGTCTGCGATACGCGCGGCGTGTTTTAGAGCTGGTGACGGGTCCAGCGGCATGACGCTGGACGACGTCGCGAGCAAAGCAAATGCCTACACACGGCTCTGAGGGTGAGGGAGAGACAGCGACGACTGACACACCTCTGGGAGATGCTCGAGCACCGGTTCGTTCATCTTCAACCGCGCATGCAACACATCTCTCATGCTCGTCGCCCTCCTCACATCGTCGTCCACACACTCCCTCATCCTCCCTCTCGCATCCTCCAACCACGCATTTACGAGCGTCCTCCGCGCGTCGTCGCCCCGCCCAAAGAGCGCCGTGACAGCCACGTCCGTCAGCGGTGTCGGATGAGGTTGTGGTAGACGTAGCACGGTACGCGCGAGTGCTTCGCGGGTGAAGCCATGCGACTTGATGAGTGGGAGGGCGAGTTGGACGAGTCTTGCGCTGTGTTTTTGGGTGAGTTAAGGATTGCCATCGCCGTGTGCTTGGACTCGCCTTGTGGTGGTCATACGGAGTTGGTGATGATTTGACAGAAATAGTAGTAGTCGTAGTAGTCGTGCCAGTACTAGACTTTGTCCACTCGCTACCAACTGATCGCCTTTGCTGATCGCTTCACTCGTTCCATCGACATCACACTCGAACAAATGTCCGACTGGGGTACTCGTCTTATTTTTCTAACCCGCTCACACCGCTCACCACGACCCACCGTTTAACGACTTGACAGACGGCTCCGACGACGCTGCTGCTCCAACCCCAGCACCTGTACCCTCATCGATAGTCAAACCCGTCAAGAGTAAATGGGAAGGCGAGGACGAGGACGAATCGACACCTGCTGTGAGCCGATCTCCCATGTCTTCCATCCGACACTTCGCACTGATCGTCCCCTGCACCCACCGCGCAGAGCGATTGGGAAGAGTCTTCCGAGGAGGAAGAGGAGAAACCAGCACTAGCACCCGTCGCGCCTCCAAAAAAGAAAGGCACACTCAAAGCCAAACTCGCAGAGAAGGAAGCAGCCAAGGCATCTCGTGCAGCCCAAGGCGACGTCGAATACGACGAAGATTCCGTCCTCGATCCTCGAGAAAAGGCTCGGTTAGACAAAGAGAGAGAAATATCAGCTGATCTCGAGAATACGGCGACTTTGTTGGGTGCTGCGGGTCTTGGAGGTACAGTGAACCAGCTAGAATTCATGTGATCGGGGCTTCTGACGATAAGATAAAAACTCAGGGACGTCGTCAAAAGAACTCGATTCGCTGATCTCTGCGAACCCTCGGTCAAAGGAAGATTTCCAAGCATTCTCTGCACAGATCGTGGAATTCATCATCAAGCGACATCAGGACAAGCCTCTCTACCCTACATTCATCGAGCATCATGTTCGACAGCTAGCCGAACCTCTTCGAGACGTCGAGGTCCGCAAAGCTGCAAGTGCGTTGACCACGCTAGCGAACGAGAAGCAGAAAGAGCAACGAGACAAGGCAAACGGGAAGAAGAAACCAAAGTCTGCAGCCAGGCCTACACTGGGCGCCGCGAAGGTATCTAACAAGTATGTGTCTCTTCGCCCTCGTTATCTACGCGAGGCTGATCAAAATCATAGATTCGACACGGAGGTTTATGAAGAGTCATTGGATGACTTTGGAAAAGATGCAAACGACTTCATGTAGAATTGTAGAAATACCTTTGCATCTTCGCACGTCCTCACTTATCGTGCTATATATGTTCTTGGAAGTTCACCTTCCATTTTTCAATCCGCAAGTGGGAAAGGCATGGTACACCTCTGCCATTCAGGAGTCTTCATCCTCGCCACCGCTCTCGCTCTCCTCACCATCGCTGACGAGACCCACGAGACCTCCTCCTTCCTTCTCTCTGAGAACCTTGCCAGCCTCTGTGAGTTTCGAAGCAAAGGCTTTCCGCGCGCCAGCGTTCGCGCCCACATCCCAAACCTGCAGCTTAGCCTTTGATCCCGCCGCGGCGATCGTGAGTGGATCATCAGGCGAGAAAACGGCAGAGAACACTTTGCCCTGTCATCCGAATCAGACGATGGGAGAAAACCCTGACAGTAACACTTACGACTTCCAGATCTCTGGACACAACCATGCTCACTGATGGCTTACCGGCCTCGGATTGGTCAACGTTCCAAACCTTGACGAGTTTGTCCGCTCCACCCGTCAGTATGCATCCACGGAGAAGAGGGCTGACGTCCAGAGCGGAAGCAGCGCCGTCATGTGCGGAAATGGTGAACCGCGACGGCGACGGTGCTTTGAGATCCGTTGGCAACGTCCGAGCATCGAAGTTGAGTACGAGACCGTTTTCTAACGAGACCTAACATCTCGTGAGCAATGCGAACACTCTCGAGGAGAAGACCTGGCGCTTACGTAGAAAGCATGCGATTCCCAAGGATCCCATCTAAGAGCCTCAACGTCCGCACCTAGCACTGCGCCAACGCCTGTATCTGGTGCTCTCGAATCGAACACTCGAACCGTTCGATCATAACTCCCAGAGAGCAGAACAGTCGGTTCCTTTTCGTTCCACTGCACCGCTTGCACCTTGTCTTTGTGTACGTTGAAACTCCGTATCGCAGCAGCGCTTTCGCCACTTCCATCCGCGTCCGCCGCTGGTGCACGACTGAGATCCCACAGTTTAACAGTCCGATCCGCAGACGCTGAGGCTAGCATCTGTCTGTGCGTTTTGTTCCAAGATAGACCAAGGACAGCGTCGACGTGATGGGTGTCCGACGTCGTTCTTGGTTTCGTCTTTTTGCGCTTTTTCTTGCCCGTCCCAGCGGGTACTGGTACATGCGCGGCCGTTTTGTCAGGTCGTCCCAAGACCATATCAGGATACATGCTCTCGACGAGATCCAACGACCATATCTCGATTTCAGGGTCCAGTGTCCCCACAGCGATATAGTTGCCGAATTTCGCGAGACCATCGGTTTGCATGGATGATGAAGTGGAGGCGGGTGGGAAGTCGAGCCATTCGAGGCAAAGGGGGAAATTGGGAAGCATGAGGTCGTGATGGACGTATAGATTCTCTTGCGATTCGTCGTAAACGTAGATCTCCAGCTGGGAGATTTCTTCCTCGGTTTTGGCGGTGACGAGAAGGTTGTCGGTAGGTAATATTTCGAGGTCTTCTCGCTCACCGTCTTCGTCATCCTGAGTACGATCAGCACTTTGTTACAATGTTTCAGCGGAACGTACCCACCTCCTCCTTCAGGGTGATATATGGATCGTCGGCATTGTCACGATAGAATGTCAGTCCCTTGATATTAGTAAACGGTCCAACCCCTACAATCTGCGATCAGAAAACGACCACCTCCGAACAAGCTACATCCAGACTGACCGTCTTCCTGTTCATCGTCATCATAATCATCGAGTTTGTACTCCGCCAGGTCATCCGTGTTGGCATCCTTGTCTACAGCAGGCTTCTCGTCATCCACAGCCATCGAATCGTCTTCCCCCTCGCTTTCTCAGCAACTTAGTCGATCCCTCTCGAATACCATCATCAAGGCGGGAAACGAAACTCACTCGGCCCATTCATCTTCATCGCCGTCACCTGGATCGTCAGCTTCCTCACCCTCAGCGCCCCTCCCCATCTTTTTCGCCGCCTCATGTGCGCGCTCTAATTCTTTTCGAGCATCTTCAAGCTCGATACGTGCGAGATTGCTCACGCGTTCGAGTTCGTTCTCGTCAAGGAGATATTTACGTGGATGTCTTGAGGCGACACCTCGTTTGACCCTGGAAAAAAATTGAAGATGTGCTTTGATGAACCCGGGGATGAACCTACCATGATACACAGGAAATCAAGTTGCTCATCGTCCCCTTGAGATCAAAGTATTAGTTCACATACTCGATGGAATTTTTTGGGTAGCCATCACGTGATGTGTACGCTGCTTCAGGGGTTCGAGACCGTAGTTAGCCAAATAAACTTCATTCATTCATTCGTGCGCTTCTCGTTTATTTCAACATTTACACTCATGAGTTTACTGATCTGGTTTCACCTCTTTCCGTTGAGCTAACGAGGTGGATAGACTTCACCTGAGCTCGTGTAATAAGCGTAGTTAGCCAAATAAATCATTCAGCTCACGACTCTCCTGCCTGCTTATGGAGGGGTCCATTGTTTGAAGTCGAGCATGTCGAACAAGCGTGTAGTGGCATATCTTCATCATGGCGCTCGAGAGTCAATGCCTTTGATCCAAAGTTATATTCGACAGACAAACGAATCAAATAAAGATAAGTAGAAGAAACTAAGATATCCAAAAAGTCCATCAATGCATCACTGGACACAGATCTCTATACCAAGCCGCCACCTCCCATACGGATCGTATCCCATACCGCCCTCACCACTTCGTTCCAGAGCGTTCGTAACACCGAATCTCCACGAGCATCGAACAATCGCCGCTTAACTTGGTCCGCTGTGGACGCCGGAATTGTCGCCGCTCGCGCTCGTCGGAGTCGGATGACGAGCGACAATACCGGCAGGAGAATGAACAATACCGCTAACGTGGTAAGGCGATTGCTGGTAAAGTACGTGCGAATGGACTCCTTGATGAGCGTAAGCGTGTCCGGAGAAGACTGCCCCCTTGTCGTTACCACAGAGTTCTGGGGCACTCGCGGGGCCCGAACTGCACTGGTATTCGAACTAGCGCGAGTAGGATTTTTTGAATTGCCACGGACAGTACGTTTTGTGACAGTAGCATCAGAAGCAACTGATGACGTAGATCCTGTACGTTGCTTTCTGAGCCTCGAGGGTCCTAGCTCTGTTCGAGTAAGCGGGACCGCAGTACGGGTGGATGTCGTGGAAAGTGAAGAACTGGAAGACGATACGGATGGTGCAGGGGAAGGTGAACGGGGTGGTACTGGAACCAGAACCTGGTTAGACGTCTTCTGAGATTCCCTCTCTTTCATGGCATGCGCCTGGAGACCTTCTAAAGATGTCAGGAAACTCTACAAAGAAATCAATATCGACGAAATAACACTATTGCAGAACAACTCACCATCCTCTTTTCTGGTGACAGCTCAACCTCGTACGACAAGAACTCCTTGGCATAATCCCACTCTTCCAGGCGTGGCAGGACATGCAAACAATACAACTCTAGCACCTTCTCATATGCTTCCCCCGTCGATGGAATAAAGTCATAGTGCCCACGATGTGACAGCCAGTCTTCTGTTATCTCCCGGCCAACGATTGGGCAGTTCACCTTGATACTAGATGTTACGAGGGTAAGCAGGACTTGGTGAGGCAAAAACGCGGGGGTAGGCGCTCGTGGCAGGGACGAGGGCGTGAACAGACCAAGAGAACGTGCGTGGGAGGTCGTCACGAAGGATTGAGGGGATGATAGTAGTAATTGGCGCAGCGTTTCTGGCAGGGTAGAACGGTCTGGAGGCGAGGAGTAAACCACAGCCTCCAGCGTAATACGGAGAATGTCCCATTTGCGGCGATGAGAATCGAACACGTCTGGGGCAGGGGCTATGGGAGGTTGTAATATAGCAAATGCTGAGGCGACCAAGGAAGATGCGAGACCGAGATCCCGGTGGAGAAATGCCCGAGTTGCCCTATTGTAGAGTGACTGGAGAGTCGCTTCAGCGGTAGAGGGTGCAGGGGTCGAAGAAACGGATGTGGCTTTGAGGGGCAGCAAGCCCTGGGCCTGCATCGCTGATATCGTCGTCGTCGTCGTCGTCGTTGCCGTCGACATCCGGCTAGAGTTCGATGTGCGTATAGCGGTAGCACCTGATTGTCTGTGGGGAAGCAAAACTTGAGTACGGGACAAGTCAGGAACCTTGAGCCGAGTTCCGCTTTATTTACCGGTCTTTGTCGGCGTCGACCAGCCAATCATCGCAGTCCTTCTAGAAACCGACTCAATTCGTGGTTTGTAGGATTAGTATGTGGGAGTACTTGCTAGAAACACATCGTGCTATATAGCTATCACAGCGGATTTTTGAATTAGGCCTTCATTGTGTGCTCGAGGGGCAGTTCTCGAACTTGAAGAAAGAAAATTATAAATCGGCTCTGGTAGCATTGGGGGAGTGGTTGAGCGAATAAAAATCGTTGCTGGAGGTGATCCGAGCACTGGGCGTGCCCACTTAGCTCTCGCAACATAGGAACCCTCATCACTCATAATCCTCAGCCACAAACGTGAATTAGACGCGCAAATGCTTCCCCCTTACTTCGAGCTTATCATATACCCCATTCTCTTCTCCTGTTATTATAACTGCCAATAATCAATCTATTACTATGTCGGGTCATTCAGACGCCATGCGCGAGAAACCATCGAACCGTCGGTCACTTCTCCGACCAGGCTGTTGGATTTAGACCTTCCCACTTGAGTGTGTCAGCCTCGGCTTCTCCCTCGGCTGTTTGTATCCTGGGTTTGCTTCTCTGTCCTCGGATCTCCCCATTGACTTGAACCCAGACGTACTTGGGCAGCTTGGACATGTTCCTAATCGGCCTATACAACAGATTTAGTGGTAAAACAGCATTATACAAGGTATCTGTAGTCCCCATAACCTGGGAATACACCGCGACCTGTCACTGGCAGGTCAAACAACCAAGCAGTTGACTGGAGGGGAGAGGCAGTCGGAAAGTCGGGAGTGTTTCTTTTCAGGACTCGGGAGCATCTTGGCGAATGCAACCACCTGGAAGAAGAAAGCGGAACTTGTCCGCATTTTCGATAATGTAACGAGGCAGATGAACCGCGGAGGCCAACCTACATCAAAGTTAGTGCACTATCTACAACCAAAAAAAAAACATTTGAACTAACGGATCAAGGTTCATCTGAGAAAATAGTTCGTGATACTGCGGGCAATAATCATTTAACAACTGTCCGGAACAGGTATAATGGAGCTTCTTACAGTATACGCCTCTGGTAGCATCCCAAAGATGTCCTTGCCGTGACAGATGGTGTCCTGAAGGTGTTTCGGCTCCAAGAGACTCTTTTGTCCGCCGATACGGTCTGAATGGGAGAAGCCCTCCATCTTGACGACATACTCGGGTAGTGTCCTGAAACAATAACTACAGTGCCAACCGGAGTCAGCGAGTATAGTCTCTGTGCTCTTGGAATGGCGATAATAGGATGCGCCGTCCCATAAATGAACGCTTGCTCGCCAACTGGAAGGTCCGAGATACCATTCAAAGCTGAGCGAGTGGACGCATTGATATCAGATCAGCGGTTTCTTCTCGACAATGAATCTAGCATCACGAACCTGTAAAGGAAGTTGCCTAGTTGTAAATGTATCTTTGATCCAAAGTCGCAGGCTTTGAGTAGCCTCAACGTATGTTGTGACGGGATCTCGTCCAAGTCGGACATGACGACCAAAAATCGAGTGTCAGACTGACGGGCTTGAGTAATATGTGTATGCAGCAAGGACGACATTGTATCGCGTGTGGCAGCTTCAAAATCCCAAGCCGACTGTCCTGGCCCCAATTCATGCCCTGGGAGACTGAATAGTGTGTCTACCCGTCAAAAGCGTGCTCGCAGCAAGGTAGCATATGTCAGACTCACAAATGGTACTTGATTTTATGCTTAAACTTGGCAAACCTTTCTTCATTGTCCGCATAATAGGTTTTCTTTTGGAGACCGGTGAAAGTAGCATTTGACTCAACGATGAAGAAGAAGTCCACGATGGGATCCAGTTCGTTCAGTCGTACTTCCAGCAAGTCAAGTTCGCTGCTCATGAGGACCGCGTCAAGGACTTGGATTGAATTGCCGCCCGACCTCTGGGGCCAGCCGTGTAGCTCACAGGTGTGCGCATCGAAGGCAAGACCTTCAGCATAGTAATGGGGCACAACTTCTTTGGGCCCGGTGTCGGTGTCCCACAGTGGACGGGTGGAATAGGAAATAGCGTTTTTGATTTGGTACTGGAATTGGATTACAAAGTGGAGGCCAAGAAGGAGGACGAGGAGGACGGGGAGGGAAAGGCGTATTGACCTGTTGCGACGGAGGAGAGGAGGGACCATGGTCTGTACGGAGACCATGATATCCATTAGGGATTAGTGTGCTCGCTGCTTTCCAAGAGGAGATGCGCCACCCCATCAATTCAATCGTTCGACATCGTGTGTATTCTGGAATTTCAAAATATCGCCCCAAGGTATACAACAAATATTCTAGCATACTAGTAGTAGAATGAATGAATGAATGAATCGATTTATTTGGCCAACTACGCCCATAGTAGCATTGCAAGGCCCTCCGGGAGATCCTGGAGTCGGACCTGGAAGACGCCACCAGTCCACAGTG
>JBBPRJ010000413.1:0-10237 GCA_038092975.1 Chalciporus piperatoides | reverse complement strand
CTAACGCGGTCAACGCATCTACAGATAGGTACACGGACATTATCGACCTTGGAATCCCCGACGCTAATGTGATTGCTGATAGTTTCTACTCTTCACAAGGAAGGCAGACCTCATTCCAAGATCACAACTCGGGTTTGATTAACCATTTGAAAGAGACGATACCAGACATTACCAGCTTTGAGGTAATTTCATGGCCTTGCAAAAGATATTTTTTCTCTCGAAAGTCTGATGGTCGTCAATATACTAGATGGAAACGTATTGGATTTTTCACCTTGCGGCAAGCTGGCGAGGTTTGTCGAGACCATTGTCCGAACTGACGCCCGGACCGTTGACCGCCGAACCCGTACTTTCGGTACATAGTTCTACGCATGCAAAACCACTGGCACCCGGGCCTTCCCAAAAATCAGGACCCGAGAAACATACCGTAAGACAGTCGATCCGAGCAGCCGCTGTACAGATGGTCTTCGCGTCTCGTTCTTCGCAAGATTTCATAACCCCCAAGCAGGTTTCCGAATTAGAGGAATGGTGTGGCAGAGCAGTACTAGAAACACTTCGTGCAATGAACGTTCCACAAGACGTACGTTTCAGGGCCTCTTTTGAATCTAGCGCATTGAGTCATTCTAATATCTTTATCTTCGGCAGCGATTACACCCCGAAGAGGGGAGTGTGTGGGACTCTAAAACCATCCCTTTGAAAGCAGCTCTATGACGGGGAATATCTCGCACTCCAGGATACCCCAGATCATTGAGCTCGCTCGGAATACAACACACTTTGCTTGATGGTTCGTGTGCATATTGTTGTATGACATTCTGTCGGATCTCGCTGTGACGTGCGATAATAAACGCCGCATCCCCTTCAGTTTCAAATAGAACCATAAACGTTCAGAGCATCCAAGACGAACATCGGACCAGCTTCGCACAAAAGATTTTTCGATCGTGCCGCAATTGACACCGGTTACTTACCACTTATTCTGTTCGTCGGTCGGGTTGACAATGTTCCTGAATCTCGATTCCAGGGAGGCGAACAAGCGAGGTACATCCACTGTAACAGCATTACGCAACCAGGTACCATGCACCACGATGATGCTGTGGATCAGCGGACATTACAATTTACAAAACGTTGACTATGACAGGCTGCAATGTGACGTAGTTTCGTCAAGTGTGTGTCTCCGTCGAGTGACGAAAACCACTCACAAGATCCACATTGACAACCGAAAATGCGGACATCCCGATGGGTGGTAGTCACCTGTAGAAGACCATTGTTCCCCATCTCCCGAGCGAGAGCGCTTCATGATGGCTAATTTGGGGGCAATCTTCTAGATGAAGACAGGTGAGGCGGGTAGGGTGCAATGCGTCCTGCATTGGGATCAGGGTAGATCTTGATGGGCTGCTCCCAGAAAGTACACCTGAATCAACACGCTGCGCTGATGGCGTGGCCTCAGAATTACGCATCTTCTTCAGTGGGCGTATTTCTCGGCCTAGCACAGCCGAGGCGGCCATGTCCGCCTCGAGTGGGTCCTTCTCTGGTTCGTCCCCTTCGTCGTCAGGAGCGAGCGATCGCGCGTGCACGGTCGACCACAACGTTTCAAAGTCAAAGTCGGTACAACTCCATAAGATGAGATCTTCCAGCCTCGGACATACCCGCACACCGCAAACCCTTGGACGAACGCCCCCTATTGTGCGAACGTGACCGTACGCCTCAGATAGGGCTTCCAACACCACGTTGACTCCCGTGCACGATGTCAGCGTCAGCGAGAGAAGGTTGGGTATGTACCCGAGCATTGACCTCCCATAGGCGGGGGTGATGTCGAAGTTCGAGATCGAAAGCTGGGTCAGGATAGGAAGTCGTGGGTCCCTGAAGATGGATTCAAGTCGGGGAAGAGTCGGTAGAGTCGGTTCTTTCCGTATATGCTGACCGACGAAGGTGATTTCAAGTTTCGTGAGGGAGGGAAAGAGGATTTGACGCAAAGCGGAACCCAGGGTGTCCTCGTGTTGGCAATGCACGTTGAGCTCTTTGAGCTCATGGAGCACGAGGACATTCGAGAGCGGCTCGGTTTGTATCAATGCATCGTGATCATGGGTAGAGTTCCAGCGAAATTGCGTGACATCGAGGCGCTTTGTAGGAGAGAGCGCGATCAGAAGCTCCCAGTGTTCGAGTCTGGGGAGAATTATGAGGGACAAAAATGGAAAGACGTCCCTGTGGTAGGCCAACTTCCACTCGAGGTGTTTCAGCTCGGACAGTTCGAAAGAGGAGACAAGCGTCCGGTTGGGTGGCTCAGTCGCATTCGCGGTGGAGAGTTTGGTGGCCACGTCCCATACGGGGCTCACGCCAATCAAGGATAGCTCGTGGAGTTGAGGGGTATGTCTTAGGAATGTGATGAGCTGCGACATCTTGAGCGAGAAGCGATGTCGTCGTCCCCAGGGTGATTTCTTGGGAGAATAGGATATTTCGAGAGTATGTATCGTCCGAATCAGAGAGGAAGGAAGGATTGTCAGAGGCAACTGTTGCAAACGCAGATGCCGAAGCTTTCCGGAACGTGGGGACCTTTGATTGATGGAGAGCTGATCAGACGTGAGGAGTTCGGTGTCTTCGAAGGAAGGATCCAAGGTACTAAGGGCGAGGTCCAGGGACTGCAACTCGCGAAATTGTCCATAGCATTCGTTGAAACCTGTTAGGATGTTTTCCATGCTCTTAGCAAAGCCACATTCGAAGGTAAGCGAACGGAAACGATGAGGGTGGCTGCACACTGTTTGGATAACGTTCATCGAGGTTGTTGCTTCCAGGGCCGATCTATCCTGATCCCCGGAAGTGGAAATAGTAGGAGAGGAAATGAAATTGAAGGTAATGAGTGAATTCACGGCGCGTTGCAGTGAAACGGACAAAGGATGATGTTTCCAATGGGATATTCTGTAGGAAATATACGACCAGAGAGATGGAGTCGCAAGAGCGAGTTCGCGCCATTTGCGACATACATGTGAGATGAGGAGTGGGGCCGGATTGTACGGTAGCCCGATGGTCAGGTCCGCGCTCTCGTCCTCGCTGCGGATGAGAAAGATTTCGATGAGGAGTTCCGTGGGGAGCCAGTTAACAGGCTGTTTCTGACACGCGAGGGCCGTTATCCTTGCGCTCAACGCCTCTCTTTCTGCACTGACGGAGGTTTGGAGTTTGACCATTTCCTCCACTAAGCGAGTGAATTCATCCTCTCGACGCTGCAGGATGGTGAGCTGCGAGGTCAAGACTTCTATCTCCTTGTCGATCAACTCCGAGGAAGTTCTGGACATGCAAGTTGTGTGGGAAGAAAGAGTGGGGGTATCAGAAGAGGAAGATAGACAAACTAAGCTCGATGTGTGCAGTTAAGTTAACAGTAAGACGGTGTAAGTTGAAGACTTGAGCTAACTTGAAAGCGGTGACTTTGTCCCTTTGTATGTGCGGAGTTTCACGCTCGTCCACACAACACAGTGGCACAACTCACTCAGGCAGGAAAACTAGGTTACTAACGGGTTGTCAATCACAATGCTCACAACCAATCGCCCGCAGGTCAGTACGCATGTATAGCAATGGGAGACATCTCGGGTTCGCCTCCGCGAACATTCGAGAACCGGCCCCCCTAATCAAAAAAGATCACTAGTGAGTTTCGTATGGTTGTTGCTGACTTAAAACTCTGTTGCCACGAACTTGAAGGTCCTCTGATCATCCTTTGTTGTCCAGTTGATCGAGCTTGGCAGCTACCGTTGGATGGAGGATACTCCTACTTTAGTTCGTTCCTCGAGCAAATTGTCCTTTACCAAGTGAGTGAATCAGAGGCAGACTTCTAATCTTCTGTCTCTGCAATGAATTCATGCTACCTCAGTTTTGCACAGACCGTGCTACTTGCTTTCTTTATCCTTGGCCCGTAGGAATCTGTCATGTCAACGGGCATGCCAGTTGGGAGTTGCACATGATGCCAGGGATCTAGCGCTGGGCGCAAGCATCCCAGCAATTACTGATACAGATTCCTCAGTTTGTGTCACGAGGTGAGTACGGTCCGATGCACTAGCACTGGTTTCACTTAAGTTACTATTAGTCTTCCACGCCAAATACTTTTTGCCTACCGCCGTGGTCGTCGGGTTGAGTGGAAATCTTGTCAGCAGTTTTTAGATTGATCTTAATGAGTCGGGCACCAATAGTTGCAGCTGTCCTTTAGTAGTTCACGACGGTCGCATCATCATCATTTCCCTTGATATTTCTGCTTCTGTTGTGGCCGGATCTGAATCCGCTTCTTCTCCATCGCTTGTGGTCTCAACTTTATTTGTCCCAAATTTCTCACTCCAACTCGCGTGACCACACTTCTCACTTCCGTCCAAGCCAAAGTCTCGAACTTCCTTAGTTTCTAGCCCGTTTCTTGAGGTGTCTGCGTCGCTATCCTTGATGGCTGAATACTAGAATCGAAACTGCTAGTCTTCTGCTAACTCGCTACTAGATCGGGTTCTGGATACGGCATTTGCGCCTCGACCCCGAGTCGGAAGCCGTCGTACGTTATGATGGTTCTGTGATCCAGGTACATGTTGAGCGCTATTAGCGCTGCCACCAGCGGCAGCCTCATGCGACTCGGACCACCCCAGAAAGAAGGGAGTTCCGCGCGGGACCAGGCTGAATCCTCCTATAAATACCGTTACCCTCAATATTCCTTGCGCCAGGTGAAGTCTGTCATCATGCTCTCCACAGTCCTGGGTGGGCTTTCGCTCGCCACTACATTGGCGTGGGGTAGAACAATTCCTCTACTGCAGCGTCAATCCACAAGCAATGGTAATTACTCGATGAGTGTCACCGATTGCCCAGGTTGGTTCGTTCCATCAGCCGCCGGATTTTCTATTGATCCTCTTCAGGCTACACTCTGGGATCTGTGACTGAGTCTCAGTACGGTCTGACTGCTCAGCTGTCGCTGGCGGGCAAGGCATGCAACGCGTTTGGGACAGACATCCCGAATCTTACGATTGAAGTTACTTACCAATCTCAATCGACGTAAGTCGTGCATGTCAGCACCTGGAGAGCTTCTTGCTCACTGACTGTCATGCATTAGCTTGCACGTCAAGCTCTACGACACAGCGAACCAGCAGTTCACTATTCCTGAATCTGTGGTTGAGCCCCCCGCTGCTCCGACCGAGTCTTTCTCAGAGTCGGCAGACCTCCTGTTCAACTATGATGCTTCGCCATTTGCTTTCTGGATCACGCGTCGTTCGGACCCAGAGGCGATGCCTCTTTTTGACACAAGAATATCTTCTCTCCCTAAAACTCCTATCCCACCATCAAACCCCGCGGACCCTAGCACGGGCTTTGATGGATTCCCTCTTGTGTTCGAGGACCAGTATCTCCAGGTAAAGGGAAATACATTACCAGCTGACAACCTGATCTGACGGAAAGTGGCTCTAGATCGCTTCAGCTCTGCCTTATGACACGAACATTTACGGTCTGGGTGAAATCATCGCTAGCAGTGGTTTCAGACGCGATACGGGAGCGAATGGTGGAAATGGTACCATCCAGACGGACTGGGCTCGCGATGTTGGAGACCCTATTGACCAGAACGAGTAAGTCGACTGAGAGCTACGAGGAAACTCACTCACTCATCCTTCCACAAGGTACGGTTCGCACCCGATTTACTTGGAGCACCGCTACAACGAGACCACGAAGACATCCACATCATCTGGAGTTCTGTTGCTCAGGTAGGGCGGGCCTGATCCCTTCTGTTACGTAACCATGAAGCGATGATTTTCCAGTGCTGCAGGTGCTGATATCCTCCTGCAAACTCCACCCAACTCCAAGGTGTCGCTCATCGAGTACCGCATGCTCGGTGGGATCCTCGACTTCTACTTCTTCTCTGGACCCTCGGATGTCAAAGTCATTGCTCAGTATGGTGAAACCATTGGTTACCCCATGTGGCAACCAGCTTGGGGCTTCGGTTTCCAATTGTGCAGGTAAGATGAGTCGGAGCGCTGTGTTCGGAGTCCAGGGGGACTGATGGAGCTCTGTCCAGGTGGGGCTACGTCAACATCAGCGAAACCATCGCGAACGTTGAAGCTATGCGCGCTGCAAACATTCCTCTTGAAGGTATGTTCCGTCTCCGATCGGTGTGCCCATTTGCTAAACAGATGATCAGTTCAGTGGAACGATATCGATATTTACCACGCGTACCGTGACTTCACGGTGGACCCTCTGCGATTCCCTCCTGACCAAGTGAAACAGTTCATCGAGCAACTGGTGAGTCACTAAGTTGAGATCTAAGAAGTGAGGTTAATCTCTGCTTCTAGACTGCCAACCACCAACGCTGTAGGTCCTTCACAAAAACCCTCTTCGGTGCCATTAATATCAATTCTTCTTTTCAAAGATATCCCTATCGTCGATGCAGCGATTCCAATCACACTCAATGCAACTGATGTGGTCAGTATCTCAAAAAGAACCCGTCTTTTCTGTCTCAGGCTGACGCGCTACACTATGTGAAGTACGATCCGTTCACCTCTGGAACTGCGAGGTGTGTCATGTTGAAGTGTTACTCATTCCTTCCTGATAGCTAATACTTTCCTGTGTAGCGGTACATTCGTTAAGAACCCCGACGGCTCCCTTTACATTGGACAAGTGTGGCCGGGCTACACGGTACAGTTTTCCCCCTGTTACATGATTCGTGCTGACGATTACCAGGTCTTCCCTGACTGGTTCGCTGAGAACACCCAAGCATGGTGGACGGAAGCGTTGCAAAACTGGTCTGACCTCGGCGTTGGGTTCTCTGGTATCTGGCTTGACATGAATGAGGCCAGTTCATTCTGCAGCGGCTCTTGGTCAGTTGCCTCAGTCCTAGCTCATAAGCCTGATCTGATTTCGTAACAGCGGAACCGGCGCAAATCTCTCCGCCTTGGCTGTCGGTCCTCCTACTGGTATGCCTACCGATTATCCTGAGTGGTACGTATACGGTTGTCGTCCGACATATAATTGGTTAATTGACATGTTTTTAAGCTATAACTCGACTATCTGGGGCCCCAGTGGCAACATGACAATCAACGGCACGTCGACGAACTCTTGTGTATCGGGCGCCGCCAAGCCGTTGTCTAAACGTGGCGTTGGCGCTGCCGCAGAGCCGAACGTCGACCTCAACAGCCCCCCTTACGCCATTCACAACGGTGAATTCTTTTATATGCATTAGCCGTACCAGTCATCCTGACGAATTGTGTTGTACAGGATTTGGTGCACTCTACCAGCACACTTTGGCAACAAATGCCACTCACGCTGGGGGTTACGCCGAACTTGATGTGCACAACTTGTTTGGAATGATGGAGGAGAAGACCACAAACATCGCTTTGCAGAAAATTCTCAAAGGCGAGCGTCCATTCTTGATCAGTCGCTCGACCTTCCCATCTGCTGGAAAGTGGACTGGTCACTGGGTATGCTTGGTCATTCGAGGGGTGTTAGTACTTCCTTATTCACAATTGCTTTATAGCTCGGAGACAACTACAGTCTATGGCACTACCTGCGCTTAAGCATTCAAGGCATTCTGCAGTTCCAGATTTTCCAGATTCCAATGGTTGGCGCTGACACATGTGGTTTCAGTAAGTGGACTCGTGCTTCACAGGATTGGGCACATGTTCATCTTTTCATAGACGGCAACACGGATGAGGAACTGTGCAACCGATGGATGCAGCTCTCTGCTTTCACTCCGTTCTACAGAAACCACAACACATATGGCGCTCTTCCCCAGGAGCCTTACCGATGGGACAGTGTTGCAAACGCCTCGCGCATTGCTATCGCTGCGAGATACGCTATGTTGCCTTACTGGGTGAGCGTCATGATAACATTCCTCGCGAGAGTTGTGCTGAGTTGTTTGATGGTAGTACACCCTCTTTGCCAACTCTTCGACCTATGGTCTTCCTCCCGTCAAGGCTTTGTTCTACGAGTACCCCGACGAACCAGAGCTGTTCAAGATTGACGCTCAGTGGTTGATCGGAGATGCCATCCTCGTCACCCCTGTCTTGGATCCCGGAGCAACCACGGTTGAAGGTACGCACCTGATCACGCAGGTTTGGAAACATGCCATTGATTGGATTCTCCCAAGGTATCTTCCCTGGCCGCGGCAGCGTTGTCTGGCGTGACTGGTGGACCCACGCAGCTGTTAACGCCACTTCTGGTGCCAACACTACCCTCAGCGCTCCCCTCAGCCACATCAACGTTCACATCCGGGACAGCTCTATCTTGCTCTTGCACCAGGAGCCCGGGTACACGATCTATGAGACCCGCGAAGGCCCCTACTCGCTCCTCGTGTCTTTGAACCAAGCAGGCACAGCGATGGGAGACGCTTTCGTTGACGATGGTATCAGCTACCCTCCGGGCCCCAACCGCATCCTCAACTTCAGCGCGACCCCTGGTCAGCTGTGGGTCGAGAGCAAGGGCCAGTACGCCATCCAACAGAAACTCGAGACGATCACCGTGCTTGGCGTTCAGAAGCCGACGACGGTGAAATTGAGAGGCAAGACCCTTGAGGGATGGACCTACAATGCTGCGACCGAGGAGTTGGTCGTCTCGAACTTGGGTATTGAATTGAATGCCGCGAAGACCGACTTGACGTGGGAGTAGACGCGTGGTGCGGGATCGTCGCTTGGCTACAAGTGCGGTGGAATCGTGTACTAAGTGTGAAGTGAAAGTAGCTCAAAATATGATATTGGTGTAAATGCTTGCAATTGTACCACTACTTGCGAAGAGTAGTCACGGGCAGACATCATATAGCAAACTTCTTGCCAGTCTCCCACGTCGGACCTGTAGTGAGTAGGAACGACTCTTCCTTCAATCTTCGGTCTGTCTAGGGGAGACTACGTCGGACCTCATCATGATATACCATATGATGACAGTTGACATGATCAACACTTTGCCATGCGCTCCATGCACCAAGTTGTATCTTGATCTGCAGGGGATCAGGCTTGAACCAAGCGATAACGCCACTTGGCAACTGCTTTGCAGATGCATCGATGACTCGGAAGCTTGACCATCAACTGAACAACCACCGAATGCCCCCTCCATGCCCCGATTTCAGCATCAAGACTGAGTACTGATCGGGGATTCCGACACATGGAGAGGTGTCGTTTTCCGTGCCTCGCCGTACCTGTTTCTCCACGATATGTAAAGCGGCGAAGTGGTTGCGGTATACAATCTGTCCTCGAGAGAAGTACCTGAAGAAAACCTCCGAAGCGCCGTTGTGGCACAACTTCAAGTTGAACTTCTGAAGATCACGAGAACTATCACATACCGTACGAGCTCTTGACTATGAAGTTGTTCCACTGATGCCTACTAATGGATAACGTATAGGTTGGTCCATCATTTTGCGACTCGGCACGGCAGCTCCTTCATGGTATTTTTCTTCTTCTTCATCGTACATTGGCGGGCTGCCGCAATCGGTGGGATGAAACAAGCTTGGCAATTCCGATGTCTTCAATGAACTTCGTTGCTGCGACACCTCGATTCCATCGCGTAACACGCGCTCTCGTCACTTTAGCACCCTGATCAACTGAGACTCCGAGTCTCCCTCAAGGCCGCTTGGACCATTGATACTTGATTGGGCCACACCATTGTCCACGTGCCCGTCTCGGTGCGAACTCAGTTCGTAACTCGCTCCTATCTCGTTAACCAGCAGGATGCTCCTTCGTTCGATCAGCCCAGCGAGGATGGGTTCGTCTAATTCCCAATTCACATGGCAGGTCAGTCATACCCGTATGACTTCCCCTGTCGCGTCCCACGCCGGCTCTTGTCTCTCGTCTGAAAGACATTGAACGCGGCCAACAATCGCGTGTCATCCAGACGAACGAGAGGGCCTGCGAGCAGCAAGCTCGGCGCCACAGGTGTTGAGGGACCAGCTCAGGAATTTGTATCCAGAACTGGTGGAGAAACTCTGGGTAGCTACGAGGATGTGTTTGCGAGTCGTTGGGTTGTCGTCCCGCTGCACTTTCTTCTTTTTTGTCTCTATCCATCTCATCTCCCTCTCCAGCGTTCTTCAGGGAAACAGGGTGGCGTCTGCGATCAGATGATGGAACGTTCTTGCGTGCGTTCCTCGGAAATGATCAATTGGTGGTCTCCTGTTCCTTCCCGAAACCCACCCAACTGTCATTTGGTCCAGAGTTACCATCATGTTCACCATGCAGATTGCCAACGGACCGTGTCACATGCTGAATCATGTCAACGAGGCCCGCACATTTCCTTGAATGAGGGCGGCATTCTCACCTTTCTC
>JBBPRJ010000412.1:0-10239 GCA_038092975.1 Chalciporus piperatoides | reverse complement strand
CTGGCCAATCATTGGCTGCCAGTGTGGACCGGCCACGAGTGGACGAGCGTGCAATGAGCTACTCACTCGGCAAGAACCTGAGATGACAAGTCAGACCAAAGAGTCGGATGACAACGTTGACATTCCAGGTAGATTATGCACAATAGAGCAGCAGCGTACGACAGCATAACAAAAACTCTAACACAGCAAAAAGATATATGTACCATCGTCGAGTAAAAGCTTACAGATAATCCTAATCCCGCCTCCACGTCATCATCTAACCCCGCGTCCTCCACATCATGCTTTTCATCGTGATTCAAGAACCCTGGTTTCGTCTCCACGACGAAAAACTCAACGCACCAATCACGCCAACGACGAGCAACGCCGTCCCAGCACCAACCAAACTAGGAACATAAAGGTACCACGCACTCTCGATATCCTCCTTTCCCTTGACGTCGTCCAAAAAGAAAAGGTCCTCCTTCTTCTGTCTTCTTCTTCTCAACATCACCTCTTGCTCTGAATATATCGAGTCTTCACCAGAATAGACGCTCTCGGGAGCAGATGGGTGGATCTCGATAGATGGCATCTCCAGTTCGTGTGTGCTTCCGAATCCAGATTGACCAGATCCGTCGTCGGGGATGACGGGGACATCGAGTTCGGGGTGGAAGACGCGCGCACGATCAAAGTATCGACTCGCCATCTCCCTGTCTCTCTTCCATGCTTCCGCACCGCCTTCACCGGGCTGAGGGGGAGGAGGTACACGGATAGAAGAGAGGGTCGAGTGTGAGGCTGAAAGAAGCACGGAAGCTGCACCTTCAAGATGAAGGAGCCCGGCTTCGAGGAATAGTTGACCTAGCCCAGTGCGACCACCAACGCAGTGCACGTAGTACGAAAACGTTCCTCTTTGCGTTTCTTCTTCAGCTTCGACGACGTTCAGCGGTATGTGGACGGGCAGGTAGTTTGTGACGAGCTTCATCGTGGCAGAAGGTAGATGTGCTTGATGCCAGGCTCGTCTACGAAAAGCGAATCAACTCCCGAGCACCCGACGGCCCAAAGAGAGAGCTTACACGAAACATTCAAACGCCTCCTCCCTATTCTTCCTGATGTCAAACAACTCGATGGCGTACAACACCAGACTCGTAGGATCCATATTATACTTCCCCTCCGAATCATTATCCAGCACAGCAGGCACAGGCGCAGCTGGAGACAGTTCCCGCGGTACAGGCCCCACAACGAGCGACGGCCATATAACCGACTGTTCCTTCTCCAAATGCAACGTCAACAATCTCCCCGAAGGCGAAGGCAAGGACTCGAGTGACGAGAATGACGACAACGCATGAGGTTGAATCGCTGGGGATACGGCACCTGACGCTCCCGTTCCTGACCTCGCACGATACCCCGACCCGGCCCGTTCGTCCCCAGACGACGCCGGTGATACGATCCCAGGTGAAATCGTCCCAACTTCTTCCGCATCCGACGTCTGTCCACTCTCGAGCGAGGCGGCAAAGCTACTTGAGATCTCTGGGTCCGAGACAAAGGCATACGATGACTGAGTGGACGTCGTCGATATCGTCGACGTCGTGCGCTCTCTGGCAGAGAGCCTTGACGTTCGAGGCTCGAGTTGCCACGCCGAGTTGGACACGTCAACTGTTCCGTAAAGTCTTCCCTGCGTGGATGTGCCGACGTCAGCGTCAGTTGTCAGACCCAAACCGGCGGTACGTGGTGCATGTGGTGCTCAGAAGAGGGGCGTGTGGACATACCTTGACCACCGGTTGTTGTCCTCTCACTCCAGCCAAAAGATACTCACGTTCTATCACCACCTGCGAAAGAGGAGCTCACGAGACACATGAGAGTGTCGGGAAAAGGAATACGCACGACGACGTCCTCTTTCGAGGTATCGTATGGCACGAGAAGGAGCACGGTCGCCTATAGTCCATATTCGATCAGGACAAAAGACGGCCAACAGATTTCGGAAATGGGTTCACCTGATCATGCGACTGGAATATCCGTCAGCGGAGAGGATTACGCCACAGGAAGTGGTGGCACCTACCTGATGCCAGGAGTATGGTTGTCTATGAGTTTCATGGATCTTGTCCATCGCGAGTCTGTCGTTATGCGTTTCTTGGACGTAAAGAACAGTTGGATCCACAGTACAAGGACAGGACTGCGACCATGTCAATTGCTTGGGGAGCGGAGTCAGAACACAGCACTGGCTGCCTTTCACGTGCAGTCACAACGCAAGGACACACACAGCAGAACACGACGCAAGAACATACTATTCTTCCTCGACCGAAAAACCAAGAAAACTATCAATTATAATCAATAATGTGCATGCCAATTACAAGCAACGTGAAGCAAAGAAAAAAAAATAAGACCGTAATCGGGTATGTCGAATAGCAAACGTGCCAGATGTTGTGTGCGAGATAAGAAAAAGTAAGATCTCGTAGAGTAAAACGCGAAAAAAAAATGTCATGGTTTCGCTACTTTTGCAGTTTGAGCAATCCTCTTCATAGTGTCCTTTTCTGCCTGCATATGCCG
The DNA here is from genome assembly GCA_038092975.1 of Chalciporus piperatoides. Classification (NCBI taxonomy): domain Eukaryota; kingdom Fungi; phylum Basidiomycota; class Agaricomycetes; order Boletales; family Boletaceae; genus Chalciporus; species Chalciporus piperatoides. Next base: position 7,722 of record JBBPRJ010000412.1, on the reverse strand, counting down.
GATAAGCAAACCGTCTAATCTTTTCGACGACTCTTGGAAAACCTCTTGATCACGTTGCCACCGTCGCACGTTCTCAGAGCCTGCTGTCGATGGTCGTCGACCGGGCGACGATCCCTCGCTAGACAGACGTTCCCGAGAATGTTGAGAGAGTGTAAGATACGTCATGGTGTCAGGTGCAGCCTTGACGCTGGAGAAGTATGGGGCCTTTGGCGCGGTGTGACCAACAGGCTGCCTCCGTTCGTTCGCGACGCCCGAAGGATAAAAAGGTTCTTTGGCCCCGGGAACGACGTTCGGCGTGGATAGATTCCCTAACCGCATTAACGAAGGTCTATGAGGCGTGGAATAAACAGCAGTGAGGTCTTGATCTGTTTCACTTGAGCCATCGTCAGAGTCGTCCAGATCATCCATGCCGTGGGCTTGTATGTGATCAAAGAACTCGGTGGTAGAAGAAGGTGGTGGCGCAGAATGGAGGGCAGAATGGAAACTCTGCGCTGAGACGTTCAAGGAGTGTTGAGGAAGTGGATGTGTGGATGACAGTGTGGAAATGGATGCAAAGGAGCGGGCGGTGCCTTGCGAGGCTGACCGAGAGGGTGATATGACAGTGGCTATCCGTGAGGAAGTTGGATGGAAAGGAAGGTAACCCGACCGAGGCGGAGGTGACAAGGCGTGACCTGAAATAGAGGAAGAAGGCCTAGGTGGAGGGGACATGGCACATGGACGTGGAAGTTGTTGATGAGGGACAGGCGATGCCCTAGAAGAATCCGCGGCTGGACCCCCCGAGGTAGCAGAATAGTAACCCTCTGACCATCTATCGCGGAATGCGGAAGCAGTCGGTGATGGTTGGGAATACTCGGAGATAGACCGACGACCACCATCCGTACTTGGCAGGGTCAATGCCAGAGATGGTCTCCCCGGTTGCTCATCAATAACGACGATGTCATCATGTTCACTTGTCGTATAGCGAGACATCGTGGTCAGTCTGCTCATCCGATGATCGAAAGGGTGAATCGCCGAAGGAGTCGGTGAGATGCTGAGGGATGGCACTGGAGGAGGGGTTTTGCTTGGGGTCATGTTTCCGTGCGCCCTGTGCTTCTCAGACAACATGGGCGATGAGATAGACTTGCGCAGCTTCTTCCGTGGTGACTGAGAGTCAGGCTCCTGCTTGGCGGGAGAAACATCGGTCTGCGACTGAGAGAACTGAGGGTTTCCGAACGGTCGGCGGGGAGGAGGAGCAAGAGGAGTATGTGGAACAGGCGTTTCCGCCCTCAGGAGGGCAAGATTTGACAACCGCCGAAGATCTGGGTCCGTCACAACAGCGACCAATGCCGACGGGTTCAACGCCGACTTCGTCGTCGGAGTGAGGGGCTCGTAGTCATCCGAGGGGTCGATGATAGGATGGCTTAGAATCTTTTGGTCCAACATCCTCCTCTGCTGCTCTATCACCTGCTCAGGGCGGAGAGACTCTGCCGACATAGCACGAAGGGGAGTCTTCATGGGTGTTGAGTAACCCGAAGTAGCCGACGTTGCCACCGAGTTATTGAGAGAATGCCCAACAGCTTCCCGAAGCAGAGCCTTTCTCCATGCATGCTCGCGTGGATCCAGCGAACCTGGACTACCCGGAGGAGGCAATCGTTCTGCCAAAACGGCAGCACCAACCGAATCTTCGATGCCAAGCCCATGAAGCGCTGAAGCCTGCAGGGCTAAAGGGTAATTGGCAGAAGGCGGCGGCAGATCAACCGTCTCGGTGGGATCGACGATGCCATCAAAGATCGCAGGTTTCGGCTTCCTTGATTGGCGCTCCCGATCCAGCAGGAAGTCACGTCCACCGAAATCCATCTCTGCTTGACGTGCCGCAGCAGCCAGGTCCTGCATCTTTTCCCGTACCACCACCACCCTCGCCATGTGTTGACTCCCTGGGGGAGGACGGAACGTTTGCATCGGCGATCTCCCGTGATCTCGAGGAACCTGACCAGAAGCTGTCGTGGAGTCCGAAGTCACTCGAAGAACTGGGCTGGTACCGTTCACGGTGTCAGGACTAGCAGGTTTCGACTTTGGTTTTCCAACACGAAACAAGTCCAAAAACGTGGGTGGTGGTTTTTTGGGATTCGGTGACGGAAAGTCAGCGGGAGATGGTTTGGAATGTGCGGGAGGGAGGAAGTAGTTGTTCTTGACGAGCAGTTGAAGGCGATAAGAAACGTCGTCTGTATCAAATTCCTGCACTTTCGGACCGTCGAGCTCGAATGCAGGAAGAGGAATCCCACGTTCAGGTATTACAGGAGATAAAGGGGATGGTGGTGATTCGGTGCCCGTAGAAGTGGACACGGGATAGACGGAAGAAGACGTTGATGACTGCTGGGTCGTTAGTGAGTCGCGCACGCTACTTCGAACCTGGTCGCCCTCCGTTGGTGTAGGCTTGAACGCCGAGGGAGGTGAGGTCAGGCGAGCAGGATGTCTGCCTTTTCCCTTTGGCTGTTTCATGTGTCGTTTCAGTGATATGTCGTTCATGAGAGCGAAGACAAACTTACAGCAGGAGGGGTAGCCACGCTGGCGGATAAAGGCGGTATCCCCGGCTGACAGGTTGCGTGAATGGGTGAAGTGGGTAGTGATGGTGCATCGTGCCCGTCCTTTATTAGAGGACCGAACGTCCCGAAAGTAGCACTACTCCGGTCGGCATCTGGACCGGTTCGGGGGAAGGTTACTAGAGTATCATCTGGGGTCGCTGAGGGGCTAGCAACCGGGCTTGAGAGTTCAGCGCTATTGGCTGCTGATATGTCTAGCACCTGGTCCGAGAGTTCGGATTCCTGGTCATCGCGACGCGTGATCGTTCGTGTTCGTTTTCGAGTGATCCGCGAGCGACGGGTCAGACTGGCCCCGCTGCTGCTGACTGTGCTGGCCAAAGAGTTTGAGCGGGACGGACCAGGAGATATCAAGGACGAAGTATCTGGCATAGGACTGCTTGACTTGTCCCTGGCAGTCCGAATTGAAGGCAGCGCTTGCTCACTTGCTTTTGCAGAGACAAAACTACTCTACACACAAAACCATTTAGGAAACATTACCTAATCCAATATCACCCTCCCAATTTGGTCACCGATCGGCGCTCAACTTCGTGTTCAAAACCAACTCATGTCTGCCCAGTTCCTCCTCGATGGTACGCTTCCGTGACAGCTCACGAGTGCCTCTAACCATTCTTTAACAGCGCTTCCAAAGTCTGAAGGACTTCTGCCAAAATGGCAGCTCATCGTAGCTACCATGGCCATCTTCAACACCGTCCAAAACTTTGCAACTCTCAAGCTCACCCGAAGGCTTTACGCTGGTGTAACTCCTGATTCCAGTGAGTGAGTCGTGCGTTCTCAAAGTGCCAGCTCACCATATTGCTGTCCCACAGTTACTGCACTTCAGGCACGCACCTTCGCGGTGTGGACGCTGACGTCTGCGGTCGTGCGCGGCTATGCAGCTTACAATCTCCACCACAAAGTGTACGTAGTCCCTCTACCTATATACCATTGGTTAATAAGCTCTAGTGTATATGACATGGCGCTATTCACGTACCTAATTGCCTTTGGTCATTTTACTTCCGAGTTGTTCATTTTCCGGACCGCCAAACTCAACGTGCCAGTTCTTGGACCTCTGATTGTGTCCAGTTGAGTTTAAACGTGTGGGGTTCGATGAAATCACTGACTCAGTTTCTTGGCAGCTGCTTCGCTCATCTGGATGTTGCAACAGTATGAATTTTATGTCAAGCCATGAGCAGGATTATTTCAGTACCCACATCTTTCGCGACGTACATGGACCCGGAGAACGCTTCTTTCCCACCTCTTGATCACCCTCTCCTCCTTTATGCCATGTGTATCAATGGAGGTCATGATTGGTTCTCCGCGATGAATTCATGAAGATTTCCCCACGAAACATCCCCTGGGCCTTCGATTCGTTCCCTCGGGTCCAATGGGCTACAATGCCACATGTTCACGGACAGCCTGAGCGTTTCATTCAGGGATCGCTCGTACAAGGGAATCTGAGAACTCGGCATTCCCAGAGAGTGTCGAAGCGGCTCATTACTATTGCGCCGCAAGAGGTGGGCGTTGCACGACGTGCTGTAAGAAACAGGCCAGTCTAAAAGAATTTCCCGATTATTTCCGCTGTTTCGTATTCAAGCTGGATGGGCATCGGAGCCATCCAAATGGAACAATGAGTTGTCCGAACACACGAGGAACGCGTTCGCTTGGGGGTGCTGTCATTACGCAAATCGCATTCCATTAAAGGTTAAGGTGAAAGTGCTTCCCTACTTGACTTGTGCCAATATTTTGCTGAAACCCGAAAGCCACCGCAATTCAATTCCCCGCACCTAGGGGACCATTAGACTCTCACCTGTGGAGGATCATGGATCTGTGTCACGATGGGCGGGATTTCCTCGGCGTCAATCCAAGGACGTAAAAAGAGCCATAAATCGTGTGCGTCTGATGCAAGCAGTTACAGGATTCCAGTGACACTCGTGCGTTTTGGGGTGAAGGTGTTTGGAGCTACAATGTATGTAGCCCTCGCGGTACGCCATCATGTGAACCTAAGTTTCTTCCAGCGAGCTCTGACACGTTATTACCAACGATCTCCCTGGAGGAAAAAGGTAAACAATGTCGCGACATTTTCAGGAACCATTCATTTCCTTGTTACTAAGTAATAAGTATCCATTTTTTCTCCGGGGCCCGTTGCTTGGCGGTGGCATGCGGGTCCGAATCATAACTGGTTTTTTTTCGCCACGACGCCGTAAGTAACGAATGTGGGCTTCAGGGCTTTGGTCTGTACATGATACCCCGTTGTTGGGGTAACCACGGGTACAGTTATTGACGTGGATGGTTAAACGTACGAACGATGAATTTACACCGCCTAGTCGTTCACAGGGGGTCAATGCCACATGGAACTATTAAGAAACTCGGCGGTTCAACTTTTACGAGAAGCTTCAGCGATGGGTGTGCTGGGATTGAAAAGGGAAATCCCATCGGAGCCCATTGGTCAAGGTTAGAGTGGACAGCTGAGTGGACGCCTGAGTGGACGTTATTTTAGTTAGTCGTAAATCAGCCTTTTTTTCTCGTGCCTTGAAGCTTAATCAGCCTTGGTAGTAGGACCTGACCCCGGATTATGTAACCCGGCTCGGATAAACCGTATTACATATTATTCATACAATTTTGCGCCCAAGTCCCGACCGTAGATCCAATATCGTATAAAAAGTTGTCTACATTCCATCCTAACACTCTGAATCCTCCGACACCTGTCTCGCAACTGGATTCACTCACCTTGTACCCGCCGCCCCACCACTACCCTTGTACTTTTCCGTCATCATGTCTACTGTCTTGCAATACCCCCCTGAACTCCTCTTCACCGTATGCGCGCACATCTATGCCGCTGGTTTACCACCATCGGCCACTTGTTTGGACCCCATCTCCCTCGGAGATCATGGTATCCCGACTGCCTTACCGTCCTCGATGCCCCCGCCCAATTGGGCGGAGCCTGTCGTACGCAGGACTCTAGCCAATCTCTGTCTCGTCAATCATGCTTGGTACGACGCTGCCAAACCATGGTTATGGAAGAGAGTCGAGGTCCGTCTTCCACGAAGCTGGCTTTCGCTCGTGGAAGAGATCGCCGGTGGCGACGACGAACAAGCCGTCGAGAATAATACCGTTTTAGCTGTCGAACAATCCATCAACGCTGCTACCAAGGTTGCTCTCGCCAGCACTACCATACCCGGCGCTTCGCAGGATGAGGACGCCCTCCAGAAGTGGAAGGAGACCATTATTGAAACGCTGAGCGGTCCAGATGGGTCTATTCCTCCCGAATTGCTTTCACCACCCGCTTCCCGTGACCCGAGTCCGCGACGACTCAGGGCGAAGAGCAAGAGTCCAGCCCGATGGAAACTCATACGATCTATCAGCGACGCCGTCCAAAATTTCATGGACCGGAATGAGTCCGGCGTTTACGGTAGGCCACCACGCTTTATTTCATAAACGATTGCATGCTCACTTGACCAACTGTAGTTCCGACCTTGCATGACCCGCGTCCTGGAAGGTTTGTACAGCACATCGATTTTAACCATTTCCGGACCATTGGGATGCGCCGCTCTGTAGAGGAGGGTGTGAATAGCCGTTTCGTCACGGGTGTGCGTGTCGAGGGACTTCTCAAGGTTTGTCTATGATCGTTCCTTGCGTCACCTGGCTAACGGACCTTGTAGGAAATGCCAAACCTTAGGACATTTGGCGCCACTGAGTATATGGATGGTGCCCTGACTTTGCCTGTTTTGAACGAACTATTTCTGCGCGGTTCTCCCTCACGTGGTCGCGGTCGTCCATGCCGTGGACGGGGACTCCATTTGAACGACGCCGGTGATCTTGAAGAGGAAGATCGCGACCGGAGACGAGACTGCAAAGACCTCGAAGCGGTCGATCTAACAGGTTGTGTCAGCGCCGTTTTCGTGAGCGCACTCACTGAGTTCGTCAACACTCATCTCCTCCCTCATGACGATGAATCAAGTTCAAGCGAAGACGAAGATCGGTGGGATGGTAGACGATCTCGCTCAGGATTGGCTGTTCGCTTCGCCCGCGAAGAGTCATTGACGTTCCCTGGGCTTCAACGTCTCTGCCTGCGCGGTGTCAAATCCATCCAACCACAGATTCTTACGCCCTTTGTTCTTGCATTCCCCTCTCTCACCCACCTCGACCTCTCGGCTACGCGTGTCACGCCAGAGTTACTCGCCGAGCTTGGTGATTCGACCGTAAAACTCCGCTCCCTTGCCCTCGCTCGATGCATCCGCTTGACTGGAGAGTCTATCAAAGATTTCCTCATCCAATCACCCGCCGCTTCTCGGATCCAAGAGCTCACGCTCTACGGTGACCGAACATTCCCCTCTCCATTGACCACTGAGGACCTCGAGCAGATCTTCTCCCTCGCCCCATGCTTTACTAGTGGCGAACTCACGTACCTCGACCTATCCAGTTCTCCTATAACCAGGGAACTACTTCGAGACGTCATCCGGCCGCAGCCCAAGCTCCGCTCACTCGGTCTATCATACATTCCCGACCTCGAGCTGAATGCCATCTCCGAGTTTGTCAAGACCAAGGCCGCCAACGTGGAGGTACTGACGTTGGTATCCACTTCGCCGGAGCTTGAATGGGGCCGAGCGGGTGCAGGCACAACTGCGGCCAGGGGGTCTGCGCGGCAAGCCACCATCGCCTTACACACGCAGGTCATTGGACCGCTGTGTACACCTCCATACCGATCCATTTTCAGTCCCAAGCCCACCGTACCACAGGCACCCACCCGCCTGCGTGTCATTGAGCTGTCCGTGCCTGCGCTGGCCGGTCTTGGCGCCGGCGCCGGAACCTGGCGGATCATCCGGAGCAAAGGAGGCCGAGGATGGTATGTCGACATGGCAAGCGGTTGGGTGGGCGGTGAACTCAAAAGGGAGCTGTCGGCCGATGATCCACTACGCAAGGAAATGGAACGCCTGGCTGACGCAAACGGAAACGTGAATAGTGGCGTAGGCTGGCACGCTAGGAAGATGGAGGTTAGTATTGTGTTTACTTTTCCGGTCGCTTGGCGTTGACGTGTCAATACTTTCCAGGTGTTGCATGGATATGGCATGTTTGGTCGCGAGGACGGTCTATACGGCGCAGTCTCGTTTGCGTATCAGGGATGATTTTATTTTCGTTCTGCGAATCGATACCATCAGGACGGGGA
>JBBPRJ010000411.1:0-10240 GCA_038092975.1 Chalciporus piperatoides | reverse complement strand
GTCCTGGTCCGTTTCTCGCGTTCGGGCGCGTTTGTTGCTGCTGCATATGCCGACGGGATGGTCGCTGTTTGGGACCCTACGTTGGGTCGTGAACATTTCAAGGATAGCGAGGTTCACAAGGAAAAGATTAGCTGCCTTGAGTTCTCTCCCGACAGCAAGATTCTCGCGTCCGGAGGTGGGGATAACGAGATTCAGCTGTGGTCGCTCAGCACGGCCCAGCGTTTGCACAGACTGGCGGCTCATGAGGGTGCAGTGACGGCGCTGGCATTCTCTCCTGACTCGCGGAGACTCTGTTCGGGGGGTGAAGATCACCTTCTCATCCTCTGGGATGTGTGGGACGGGAGAGTAGTTCGGGGGATGATGGGACATCAAGGGAGCATAAACGCGCTTGACATTTCACTCGATGGGAGCATGATTTTGACGGGCTCGAGTGACAAGTCGGTCAAACTCTGGGACGTTCGGACGGGAAAGTGCACACGGACGCATTCCAAAGGGCACAATAATCCAATTCGCTCGGTCCACTTCATCAACAACGACAAACGGTTCATTTCGGCCTCTGATGGAATGATCCTCTCGAGCCCAGTTTCATTTCGGAAATTGTCGAGCGACGTCTCTCTTTGGGACCAGGCTGCTAATCTCCAAGCGGCAATGAACAGTGCGTCATTCTGGCAAAGCAAGTTCATCGCCCGTGGGCTGCCTTCATTCCTTTTCAAGAAGTTGGCCGAATCAACTTACGGAGGAGCCTCCCTCTTGGTCGCATACTCGCTTCAGTCATCTTCCTTGGCGTTCTCCTACGTCTCCTGCACATGGTCTGGACCACTCGACTCAATATTTACTACGCCGCCCATGCACTCGTCGCAAGCTTACCACACGGCGCTCGCGTTGTCCCCCGACGGATCTCGTTTGGCTGCTGCAACGTTCGTCGGATCGATAGACATTTTGGACACTACAGTGCCGAGGATACAATGGGACGATGAAAGGAGACGAGACCGTCGCTTTCCACTTCTCTCTGCACAAGCTGTCGTCTCCTCGCCAAACGGAGAGCGATTCCTTGTGAGCAACACGATTGTGTGGCACCTTACCGATGGTTCCTTCCACCTTATTACCAAGGTCGACTTTGGCGTCGCGGGGTATGCACGGGACGAGGATGTCCCGCGACCAGTTTTCTCGGGCGACTCGAGTGTATTTGCATGGTCGTTGTCCGATATGTTTGAGCGCCAGAACAAAACCTCGGTCCGCGTTTATGAGTCCACTTCTGGTACCCAACTCGTCCGCTTCGGGGGGTTGAAGAAGATCCAAGCCTTCGTGGTGTCCCATGTTGGGAAACTTGTCGGATGTGGTCACGAAGGGGGCATCACCGTTTGCGATGTGGGAAGTCAGACGAAGAAGGCGATGGATGTGGCAGCCGATTCCTCCATCACCACATTGGAATTTTCCCCGGATGCGCGCAGTCTTCTGAGCGGTTCGAAACAGGGCGTTGTCCAGCTGTGGGACACGTCGTCTGGCGCGTGCCGGACGACGATGTCTATAGAAGGGTGTGACTCCCCTGTGACAGCAGTCGGATTCGTGCCATGTGGGGACATGGGCGTCGTCGCCCACGAGAACGGGACTGTGCGCCTGTTCTCCCTGTCGACGCAGGCATCGCATATACTTTGTCCTGCGGACCAGAGGTTCACGAAAAGTGTCCACTTTTTCAAGTTTTCAAGTTCAGAGGACGGCCTCACTCTGACTTGTAGGACTGTGGATAATGCGGTGACCATTTGGAAGATTCCTTCACAGCCTTTTCCCCCTGATTCGGGGGGTGAAACCTCGGAGAAGAGCGTGTCTTGTTCCGTTTGTGATTCACAAGATGACATACTGCCAAAGGATGCCGTACCGCCGGCATATGGCAACCCACCTACAGACGGCATTCCTCCGAAAGAGGCCAACCCACCTACAGACGCGCTCGCGACGGACGCTGTTCCATCAGCAGAAGCCACCCCATCAGCAGACACCGTTTTCCAAGCAGACACCGTTTCCTCAGCAGACATTGCCCCTCCAATGTACACCATTCCCCCGCCGGGTGCGAAAGACGTCACCGAAACAAACGACGCCACCCCGCCGCTCCGACACCTCATCTCCAGCTGCGAGAGACTCAATGTATTCGATTGTATGTTCCGATCGTCGTATGTGGTACGAAGAGATGGGTGGGTGTGCGAAGACACCAAGAGGCTCTTTTGGTTACCTCAACATCTGCGGCCGTTGCAGGAGGATACACAGTTCGCAGCGCTAAATAACAGGTTCATGATTTTGACGCATAATAAGCAGGTTCTGTTCTTGACACTTACGAATGGTTTATGATTGTTTTTTTTTTTCATTGTGTCTCTTTCTGTATGTACCAACGACTTGTCGAGTATGAGCGATACTATGTGCACGACGATGTAGGATTTCAGCTAAGTGTGTACATGCTGCTTTCCACCGCTGGACATTTGAACGCAACCAAATTAGGAACTTGAAGGTTCCTCATACTCCGAGTCCCGAAGCCTCCATACACAGTGCGCAACCCTCTTGTGGTTTGAGCACCCAACCTCAAGATAGTTTTGAATTGGATGAACTGTGGCTGGATAGGAAATTTGTCAAACCGTGAGGTGCGTCAATCAATTCCACGCGAGGCATCGGTCAGGAGGCCACTCGGGAACTATAGCACCGACGATGTGCATCAGGAAAATCGCGTAGTCCTTATCTAAGCTTATTCATACTTTTTGCTTCATCTAAGTTTAAATTAAGCATACCGCCGAAAAAGCAAACCAAGTACCATACAAGCTAGGTCTGTGTCTTATTTCTCCTTAATCACACTTGTGTGGTCCCTCACGAGCATGCAGAAAAGGAAACAAAGGCGAGACTAATATTACTACCACGCCTGTATATACAAGTGGAAAAAGAGTATTAAGTGAGTATCGCAAGCGGGAGAAAATAAATCGGGCGATACATGACCAGGGTAGAGCAAAACAGGCAGACACGCAAGAGCGACAGGGGAGTAAGGGGGGAGACCGGAAAGCTTAGCTAATGCATGGATAAAATAAGGTGGGGGTGAGCGCGAACCAGAACAGGGCAGAATGATGGTTATACGACTGGGAGGAAGTGGAGGAGGAGACAGGAAAGCTTGGCGTATGGATAGAAAGAGAGGCGACGGGGTGACGGGCGAGCTTGCTCGACGGAGAACAATCCTATGACAGACGATTAGTACGAACAACAATATAAAAAATAATCTTACAGAGATCTGCGCGGGGATTTCGTGAGCCAATCCCGCTGGAGCTGCCGCTCGCTTCACCAACACCGCTCCCGCTCCTCGCAGTCTTGTGGGCACGCGCTGCCGCAAATGTCGCCTGTACAAAATCTTCTCCCCGGCTCTGAATTGATTCCTTATAACCCTCGGTGTCAGAATTCCAGTTGGCAGATGAGAACTGAAAGGGTGCCGAAGTTTCCCGTCCTGTTTGCTTGTTAAGAACTTTCGGGAGCTTGATTTTCATCTTCTTGTCTGGACTGCCAGCCATTTCTAGTAAGACCTGCTCGACGTCGATGGTCCCATTGGCAATAAACAGCACCGCTCGCTCCAACTATCAATCAATAGATCGGTGAGAAGCGGACAAAAAAGCAAATGTCAAGCCTACCGCAGCTGATGCCATAGCGATGAGACCTGCACCATTCTTGCCAGCGGCCATAGCTCGTGTATCCCACCCAGGAACGGTGACAAAGGATGTGATATCACTTAGGTGGGTGGTTGCAATTAGTTCAATAAGGAATGATGACCGATACATCCCCTCTGGCTCTAGTACATCGGGATCCTCTCGTAAGAAACGATACCCAGCGATAAGTTCGCGCGCCACGGAAAGAATGTCGATGTCGTCGTCGAGCTTTGAGAAGAAATCAATCATCATAGCGAGAGCGGTGGAGCCAAGGCCGCTCCGCCACTCGCTGAGCCGTTGATGCGTCTACAGGTGTCAGCACACGATGAAATGAAAAAGAGCTGGCTATGATGCTTACCACAGTGAAAACCGAGCCTGTATTAGTGACACGATATTTAACGTCTGGGTAAACAACGTCAAAAATGCGCTGCAAGGCTGTTGCAAGTTGCTCATCAGGGACATTCCATGGGTTCGTTTGGACGCTGCACCACAGAGTTGCGGTGGAGATGAACGACTTGGACCAGCGGTGATCAGTTGGTACCGGGAGATCTTTGTTGCCATACTGCTTCTTCACGACATCGATTATGTAGCCATCTGGATCACGGGGACGGTCCTGGGATTCTCCCGTGCCGGTAGGGTTAGCGGTGCTGGGAGCGACCGTGACTGAAGGGGCTTGTGCGGACAGACCAGTCGAGGAATCTTCTTCGGATTTGACCTTCTTGCGGGGAGGTGCGGTGGAGTCCTTCATCTTTATACCCACAGATGTCTAGAAGTATGTTAGATAATATTAATCCGTTGTTGTCACGCCAACTCACCGTTGATGTGGTTCGATGCATATCAGCATCAACATTCTCATTCTGTGTCGTATCCTCCACTAGGTCGTCAGGGTGAGTGCTCATGGTCTCCTCATCACAAGCTGGACTACTCGGTTCGCTGTCGGGAACTGGTTCAGCTGCATCAAGCTTGCGTTTGAGAGTGGAGGAAATGATGCGCGGCTTGGGCTTGGGGGTGACTACTGGGGTATTATCTTCCATATCCGCTGTGATCTAGTAGTTCATACTGTTAGAATTTTGTACGAGCACAGTTTAGCAGTGAACTCACCGTGATGTTCTGCGAGGTTCCAGCAATGACACCATGCTTGATAGTTGCCAATTTCTCGGCAGTCTCTTCAACATCGTCACCAAAAATTTCGTCCAATTCAGCTTCCGAAGCTTCAGGTTGAACTTTGGTTGAAGGTGATGGAGAAATGGCCTGGACGGAACTCTGTTGACTGCTGCGGCCCAGAGATGCCTTCACGGATGGACCAGACGACGTATTGCCACCCGCTGATTTAGTTGCTTCCGAGGCCACATTGGCAGCCCAGCTCTTGACATGACCACCAAGCGAGAATTTCTTTGTTCTGCGCTCAACAGCGAGATTGAGAAAAAATAGCACGGACTCGGTGAGTAAAAACATTTCTGATAGACGTTTCACTTACTCAGCACCTAAACCAGCACCTAAACATGTCCACCGCATCATCAAACCAAAACTGCCGTCACCATCACATGGTATAGCTTACCAAGTTTGTCTTTACAATCATTGATTGCCTCTTTGAGGGACTTCGGAGGAGCCCGGTTGGTCTTCTCAGTGGCGATTAAGCCCTTTGTATCAGCAACAGGTGAGGCAGACGGCGGCTAGTTGCTCGAAAAGGTTACTTGACTGATGAAGGCAGACTGGACAATGCTCACCAAATCTTCCGTTTTACCAGAACTCACATCTGCACCTTCAACATTCTTACCAGCCTTTCCCTTGCCCTTGGAGGTGGCGACGCGAGCGCGAGGACGAGGAGGAGGCCTCGACTTCTTCGTCTTTGCGTTGTTCACTTTCGCCTCTGCCTCCATCTCCATCAAAGCTAGACGCTCGACACCTTGCTGTGCAGCTTTCTCTTGCATGGCTTTCGCTTCCATGAGGTGTTTATCGTCTGCTGCCTTTTCCGCCTTGGTACGTCTCTTCTGGACCACACCTGTTTCAAACAGGATATTAGCAGGATGTTTATCCGAATTGCCAGGTCGAGTGCGTCGAGTAGACACAACAGCATCAACTACAGGTTCAGAATCCATAGCTATGAAGAGTGGAAACAAGGCTAGAAAAGGGAGGGCAATGGCTCGCGAACAGGAAGATCAACGAATGGGTTGAAAATTGCTCCGACGGACACTAGTCTGTTGGGTCTCAATTTGTATGTTCCAAGCTCACCCTGAGCCAAAACATCGCCTAATGCGCACTCTGTCAGTGCTTAGTGTCCATTTCCGACAACACACCAATGCCCTCGCAAGATCCTGGCCACCAAGTGCTCCAGTACCCTTGTGGTCAGACCGGTTGCAGACGCTTTTTCAAGACTCTAAGAGGTCGCACGACACATATTCGATCCGCTCACCCCATTGCCACCAATTTTTCGCGGCCTCGGACTCGCCCTCAGTCACGCTCACCAAGCCCTGGATCACGCCAGCAAACTCCTCCATCACGCCAGCCAACTCCCCCCCACAGTCCTCACTTACGTTCCCCGAGTCCTCCTCCTCCATCTCCTGAGATTGACGAAGATAGCTGGAATATGGAACACTTTCCCCAACCATCTCGTCAGTCTCCAGCCCCACCTGACTTTCATGGCCCTCAAGAGCCACTTGATGACGAGAATATCCGATATTTTGGCCCAGGTGATAAGTATTACTGGCACTACCATCCAAAACTTACTGGTATGTGTCAAAATAAGCTTCTACAGGTCAGCATGCTGAATGAGCTGTTGCCGTGTAGCTCAACCATGCAATGAACATGGCGAATTTCTTGCGCCTGGAACTCTGCCTCCGACAAAAGAGAACGACGACGGAAACTGGTTTCCCTATGATAGTCAGCTTCAATTCGAGACCGCCGAGTTTCTATATTCAAAATGCCAAATGTCTGCCTCGAAAATTGATGTCCTTCTGGATCTTTGGGCAAGCTCCCTCTATCCCCATGGAGCAAGTCCCCCATTCGCTGATCACCGCCATATGCTCAAAACCATTGACTCAACCACTGCTGGTGACGTCGGGTGGCAGTGCTTTTCTGTTCAGTATACGGGCGAAATCCCGGAGATCAACCCCCCACTATGGATGACACAAGAGTACGATGTCTGGTTCCGAGATCCTCATCAGGTAGCACACAAAATTCTTGGCAACCCCAGTTTTGCGAGCGAGCTCGATCTTCGCCCATTTGAAGAGTACTCGACTGATGACCAGATCCGACAATACAAGGACTTCATGTCCGGCGAGTGGGCGTGGGAACAGGCGGTATGTGTCAACGTGTCTCTCTGATCATATTAGACTCAAAGCACCATAGGATATTATTTCTGAGGACGAGAACACGGCCGGCAGTACATTTGTCCCCATCATTTTGGGCAGCGATAAGACCACTGTTTCGGTTGCCACGGGCAACAATGAGTATTACCCTTTGTACATGTCAGTCGGAAATGTTCGGAACAATGTCCGACGAGCACATCGGGATGCACTCATCTTGATTGGCTTCCTTGCCATACCCAAAAGTAAGCATTCTGAATCATTAGTAACCCTCAATCTCACATGCTAATCAGTCGAGCAATTTTTTTTTAGCAACAAGGGAACATTCGTCGGACGTGACTTTCCGCAATTTCCGTCGCCAGCTCTTCCATAGCTCCCTAGCAACCATCCTTCAATCCCTCAAGCCTGCCATGACAACTCCAGAAGTTGTTCGGTATGCCGACGGCCACTTTCGACGTACTATCTACGGCCTAGGACCGTACATTGCAGATTACGAGGAGCAGGTTCTCCTGACCTGTATTGTACGTGGTTGGTGTCCACGGTTAGTTCACCTGTTATTCGGAAGTAAAAATACTCATCATTTTATGATAGATGTCAGTCTCGCCGGGATAACTTGGACAATGATGCGCTCGATCGAACACGCGCATTCAATGAAGCACTCTTCGAAGAGAGCACACTAGACATAATGTGGGATGAGTACGGCGTGGTCGGAGATCTAGTTGTGCGTTTCAAACTATGTCATGAAATTTTACATCAATCTAATTACTTTGCAGCCATTTACAAATGATTTTCCTCGCGCGGATATTCACCAATTGATTGCCCCAGACATCCTGCATCAGCTCGTGAAGGGATGTTTTAAGGACCACTTAGTCGACTGGGTCACTGCATACATAACTACGAAACACGTGAAAAGAGAAGCTAACCGCATCCTAGACGAGATTGACCGCAGGTGTGTCCATCTTCAGACAATGGCAAGTGTGGTTTCATTTATGTGATGCAGAATTGCCGTGGTCGCACCATTCACCGGCTTACGGCGTTTCCCCCAAGGACGAGGCTTTAAACAATGGACGGGCGATGATTCCAAGGCCCTGATGAAGGTATGCATCTGCTTACAGTATTCTTCTCCCTCTGTCTCATACTTCTATCAGGTTTATATTGCCGCCATCGAGAGCTTCGTGCCGGCAGACATTGTGCGCACGTTTCGTGCATTTTTAGAGTTTTGTTATCTCGTTCGCCGGCATGTCATTTCTGAGACAGCACTTCAGGAGATCGAAGCAGCACTTCACCGTTTCCACGAGTTCCGTCAAGTATTCAAGTCGGGTGATGTTCCTGTCGCAGCAACATTTTCCCTTCCACGTCAACACTCCGCAAAACATTATCCCCGTGTTATCCGTCTCTGGGGCGCGCCCAATGGCCTATGCTCTTCCCTCACCGAATGCAAACACATCAAAGCTGTCAAAGAACCATGGCGACGGTCGAGCAAATTCCAAGCCCTCGGTCAGATGCTATTAACGAACCAGCGGCTCGACAAGATTGCTGCTTCTCGCATCGACTTTGATAGTCGTGGAATGCTCAGTCGAAGTTGCCTTTCAGCGGCAATCCATGCTGTTGGTATGTCCGTTTTGTGTGTGCTCACGTAGGAGGATCTCAACTTTCTCTTACTCAGCCCAGTCGATGTCTACCAACCCTGAGAACAGTGAAGAAGTCAATGGCGACGAGTCACCGGCGGACGGTTGTCCCACACAAGAAAGGGCAAGCGTTCAGGGTGATAACGATTTGGCAATGGCCGACGACAACGAGACCGATTTATCTGTCCAAGTGAGACTCGCCCGCTCTCCCCGTAAGTCTCATCATTTAATGTACGGCCACATCTAATTATTACCTTTCAGAGTGGCGGCGCCCGCGCACGCTCTCCGCACTCGGACAGGAACTCCATATCCCCAACTTGGTCGAATTAACGCGCCGTTTCCTGTTCGACCAGTGTCACCCGGATGATCCCCGCAATAGGTTGGACATCCCACTGTCCGATTGTCCACAGTACGATGGACGGATTGCAGTCTACAACTCGGCGAGTTCAAGATTCTATGCCCCGAGCGATCTGAGCGGGACCGGAGGGATGCAAACAGAGTTCATTCGATCCACACCACTCTGGAGGAAGGAGGGGGCTCGCAAGGACTGTATATTCATCACCACTGACCCCAATGTGTCCGGAATGCATGCGCTGGACGTAGCGCGCGTCTTGGCATTCTTCTCATTCATGGACCGTAATGGGGAATACTTCCCTTGTGCTGTTATCCGATGGTTTGACAAGATAGGCGACTCTGCTGATGAGGACACAGGCATGTGGATGGTTCGTCCCAGCTTCCTCCCAAACAATTCACCCAATTTCGCCATCATCCACATCGACTCCATTTATCGCGCCGCGCATTTGATACCTATATATGGTGCCGCCCCCATCTCCCGTCATGTCAAGCCTCACAATTGCTACGATGCATTCCGTGCATTCTACGTCAACAAATATGTTGATCACCACACGTTCGAACTCGCAAGCTAGGATACTCACCCTCACCTTCCTTCGGTCTGCCGATATGTGCCGTTCTCACACCGCCCTCCTCTTGAACTCGTGCGCGCGCCACTACATTCCTCTCGCACCTCCCCGCCGCTCCCCCACTACTTTCGTTCATGCTGCTACTTACCCGTCGTCAAGCCAACACGAGTTTCACCTAGCAAGCATGACGACCAACCTGTCCGTTTCTCGCCTCCGCTTGCTTGGTACCACTCTCCTCACTGGCACTACTTCCTATGCCACTGGCACTGCTTCCCCCATCTTCATTGACCTCGAACTAGCAAGTTACTGGCTCAGCCCCCCGCATCTTCATGCTCGCTCACATGTCGGCATGTCACCGTGGTCGAATTCTGAGCGGTAGGACATGTACTTGGACAAGAATGGGTATACTTACTACACTGAATGTACTGAACAACACGGGGTCCGTTGAAATTCATGTTTCTCTCATTATTTGGCCTTATAAGATTGGCATACTTTTTTTACTTGATAAAAACGGATCGAAAGTGAGCTTATTTGCCTTAGTCACCTTCAGCATGCAAAGTAACTCGACTAAGTGCTCAAAGCTTAAATAAGCTTAAATAAGGATTACACGATTTTCCTGATGCTGGGAATGGTCCTGGTCGGCGGAGAGATAAATGGCCTACTAAGGAGAAGGAACAGGTGAGCTAACCCATCCAAAGGTCCCCCGTCCTACGTCCTACTAA
>JBBPRJ010000410.1:0-10250 GCA_038092975.1 Chalciporus piperatoides | reverse complement strand
GAGGTCAAGTCCCTCCCACGTCGAGAACCCGAACCCTGAACGCCAGCCTGCTCCAAGTGGATGCCGTTGGGCCCGCGATCAAGATCATGTTTAGGGGCGGTCGACGTCCCAAAATATGAGCCAGGCGCATAGTATGTGGATTTGATTCGAGCCCGGCCGCCGTTCATCTCTGTCCTGTTTGGAGATACGGGTGGTGGTGAGGTGAGTTCCATTCCCCCGTATGCAAAGCTTTGCGACCGTCTCAATGCTGCACTGTCCTTCGCACTCCCAGGTGCTATCATGCTGGTTCTACTGCGAGATGCCATCACCCTGTCCTTGTATCTCGACGCGGCTACGTTGGACGATTCGTCAAGCGGGACAGCGTCGATCGCAAGGCCGACGTCCGCTCCCACCTGCGAGTAGCCGCCTGGTGAATTGGGGTAGAGGGACATGGATACTGTAGAAAGCCTGGACACTGCACGGGTAATCGCATTCTGGACCGGCTGCAGAGGAGTTGCACCTTTGTTTTTTGAGGCAGCGTTCACGCTCGTGCTACCGTAACCAGTGAATGGATAGTAAGGCTGGTTATAGCTTTGGGCGTCGCTTTTGATCAGATCGCGGTTCTGCGATTGATTCACCGCCCCCAGAACTTGGGAACTCGAACGCGTTACGGTCACCATCGGGGCAGGTTTAGGTATTCCAGAATTGTATTGCGTCCATGTCCAGAGACCGGTGTTCCCCTTCGGTCCTCGACCTTCGAGGGTAGGAGACGATAGTTCTTTACCCCCGAATATCGGAGATCCGTCGCCTTCGCCTTTGTCATCCGTGAATCCATCCTGAAGAATTGGCAGAGATGGAGTAGGCGTCTTACGCCTGCGAGGACGCTTTATGAGCTTGACGACGACGACTACAATAAGAGCAGCAAGACCGATGCCGACGGAAAGCGCGGCTATTGCGGTGGCAGACAGACGGGGGGAAGTGGTTCGCTGAGGCGGACGAGCTTGCGAGTTACCACCTGTGGTGGTGGTCTGGGCAGGCTCACTGGCCAGAGTTGATTGGATTATAGGGACGAGGGGCGAGTGAGCGACTGCTTCTTCCACCTGTGTAAGATTTGCAGTTTGTAGAAATGGCAGCGGGACAAAAGTTGACTTTGATGAATCGTGGGGATGAACTGTTTTCGAAGCGACAGGAGTACTGGTAGAAGTGCTGGAATATGTAGCGAACGTCGTTGTATCGGCCGAACGGGGTGGAAGCCCGGTGTCCGGAATGGGCGCTGGGACGTTTGTGATCTCGTGGATCTCGTAGTCGTGATGCGGTTTTGGGAGAGAGGGAGACGTAGGCCGAGAGTGTGAGGTCGAAGAAATCGCCTGATCCATCCAATTCTCCGTGGAACTGAACATCAGGTTCTCCGTGTCATCTGCGATCTCAGTTGGTGCACGCGGAGGGTTCTTTCGCGCTCGTCCCCTCTGGCGTATTCCAAGCGACATCTACTGCGTCAAGCGTCCTGCGCGTTTTGTAAAGGAACGGCTACGATAGCGCGAAGGTAATTAGCGAAAGGGGATGAACAACTGCGTGGATGGGAGCGCGTCGAGGTCACGTGAATTGATTTTTGTCCACACATGACAACAAACCACGGAGGCTTTTGAGCGGATCCGAACTCATACCAGCTGGAAACGACCCTGAGCTTCGCTTGAGTTCTCTCTTGCTTGTCTTCCACTGTGTGTGAGCGCGGAATCGAGGAGCTTGCTAGACCTGAGTCCCGAGTTGTAGCAGTGTATGGTTTGTAGTCTCGGAGGGCGGTTGAGAACTGTATTCAAGTCTCGAGGGATAACAAGACGGAGACAGCATGGACTCGTTTCGTGAAAAAAGGCGCGTCTTTCGTGCACTTCAGAACGAGACGGAGGATCTGACACGGTTCGATAGTGGCTCTTTATCGTCTCAGCCAACTCAACTGTTACAGCATGCTCTAGCACCCGACTCAATGCCGGAAAGCCAGGAGCACAGCAAGGATTGGGGCCTAGCCTCACCCGAGGACAAGGGCAATGCAACGAAAGACTTTTCCTTGGATTCGATGATAATCCCGGCCCGAACCTCGACACCCCATTACCACCTACAGGATTCGCTTGCGCAGAGTTCCAGTCATAGTCAACATATTCTAATGGCAGCGGAAGGATCCCAGAAAGAAAATGTCATACCTGTCTCGTGTCTCGACAACGGACAGCTCGAGAGATTCGCTGGATCACTCTCCCCGCCATCATTGGACAATGTTACCGCCCAAGGGTCGAGTTCGGAGGCTTTTGACCAACGTCAATACGGGGATAGTGTATTTTCGGCATCCACAGGAAAGGTAATTGGTGAGCCACTCTGAATGTCTTTCCGTCACCCCTACTTTCAGATAATTACCTCTTAGTCTCTAGGTGCAAGGACCATAACCTTTCAATCTCCCACCACCACCGGTCCTCGTCCTCTCCCTCGAGCAACAAAGTCCATGCCCGTTGGAAGCCGCTATTACCCTCGCTCACCTTCTCCGCCGTCCCAAGACTCGTTCGGTGGCTCGGTCTCGCAAGACCCTGTAGACAAATATCTCGCGTCAACCAACCAATTCAATGTGCCACTCTCCGACTTGGGCGAGACGCCAACTCAAGAAGCCATCAACCCTGAACCTGAACCTGGATTGACGCTCCCAGATGCCAGCGAGCACAAAGAGTTTCTCGAGGCTGCCATGCGCGAGTATGAAGCACAAAGGGCACACAGGACTTCGGCCTCCAATGCCAATCGCCACGGTAACATTCTTGTTGCAGCCACTCCTTCCAATTCCGACGAATCTCTAGGCACCTCGCGACACAAAGACGATGGTTTCTCCTTTCACAAACTCGCGACAGACAACCAGGAGTCGAGATATGACTTTGATGGCGCGTCATCCTTTGACAAGATGCTCGACCGAGACCTTGCCGACGGTCCGGAACCAACACCAGAGCCCACTCAGCCCAACGAGCTCGATCCCACGCAGGTGGATGACCCAGTCCCTCTCGACCTCCCGGCCCCCCCTGTCACGCCTCCACAAAGCGGTAAACAGCTCCCCCCGTCTTTCCAGTGGGTTGCTCCATCACCGAGCGCGGCTGTGACATCTAGCAATCCTCGGAGTTTGCTGAGCATGGTGCATCCAAAGAACCAGTACAGGATTGCCATGATGCGCAACAAGGGCGCAGGCGAGGCAACTCAGCCTTCTCGCATCCAAGAAACGCAGCCTTCTCATGTGGACGAGACATTTCGTCCAATCTCCCCACCTCCACCACCTTCACCAGCACCTAAGCCTCCGAGTCATCGGGGACATGACTACCAGTCTCACACAGATCTTGATCCTGAAGATGCACTCGACGTTGTCCCAGACTCCGAACCCCTTCGAGCAGGACCTAGTGCGCCAACCCCCAGCCACCGTCGAGGTGGGACCCAGAGCCCGCTGAAACATTCTGTCCGCCCTCCCAGTCCAATGACCGACCAAGAATTTGGGGACCTCTCCGGTTCATTCGAGGAGAGTGAGGCCGACATTCCCTTGGCGATCGAGGTCGCTTCGAAAGGCATGAGAGAATCTCCGGTTATCGCGGGGGTGACGTCTGCACCTAATAGGAAGCTGAGGCCCGCAGTTTCTGCTGCTCCAAAGGTAATTCGCACCACGATGACATATGGCATTGACTGATAGTGCCATTGCCGTGATAGACTCCATCAGCCGTTGCTGGCCAAGCAGGAAAACCTGCCTCGGCTTCCGTGAAAGGCAAGAACTCCAAAGCAAAGTCACAGCCCATGGCGATCCCAACATCACTTCCGGAGCAAGATCTTGCGCCATCTTCCGGTCAATCGAGTATGCCAACTGCCAAACGGAGAGGGAGAAAGTCACTACCGCAGGAGCCTCCACGCGCACGCGCCACTCCCACGACAGGTAGATCTGCATCGAAGGCTGTCGCTGGGAAAAAACGTTCCCACAGTTCAGATACTGAGAGCTCCGAAGAGCGGTCCTACCAACCCACCGAGGATAAGGATAAGCAGAATAGACTCCCTCAACCACAAGAGGAAGAGGAAGAGTCGGAGGACGATCATGTTCATGGCATGCTCGTTGATTCCCCACCTCCGCCGCCCGTGAAACCCGAGCCATCGCGCAAGAAGCGTCGCACTGAGGATGAGACGAAACCACTTCGCGGAATGTCAAAGGTCACTACTACAACGACTCGGGGCAAACGATCAGAAACTCCGGTGGCTGCCGCTGCGCGTTCTGCCAAGTGGTTACGTTCTGCCGGACAATCGTCCATCCGTGGGTCCACTTCCGAGTCGGCTACCCGTGTTTTCGCGCTGTGGAAGAAGGATGGTCATTATTACTCTGGGGTCGTCCACTCCCTTCAATCCAAGAACAACTACCTCGTCAAGTTTGATGACGAAGATGACGATGTCGTCGAAGTCAAGAATATGCGTCGTCACGAGCTCATGGTTGGAGACAGAGTTATCCACATCCACGAGAATGTCAAGGGCACAGTCAAGGACGTCAGCCAACTGGACCCGCGCGGTTCTTTCACGTTCGAGACTGATGACGGGAGTAGAACCAGTACCATGCCGCTGGCAGCCAAGGATATCCGAATCGCGACTAGGACAATACAAAGTCAATGGAAGGATCGCACGGTCACGGCGGAGACCATCGTCACTGTGGTCAAGCCAAAGTCTGTGCTTGGTACGGCGTCGCCCGGGCAGTCGCTTTTGGGCGTGGCATCCGCTGGGACTCAGCACGAATTTGCCAAAACGGGTTTCGTAGTCACCATCAGTATCAAGAATCCGGATCCTATCCCGACAAAAGCAATGGCGATCTCAGGCATCAAACGACATGGGGGCTTGCTGATCGATGATTGGTCCAACGTATTCGCCATGGAGGGGAAACATAGCCATTCGAACAAGAGATGGGTGGCGACTCAGAAGGATTTCTATTGGAAACGAAACTCGAATCTGGATCGCGTATTTCTTCTGTCTGATGATGCACATCAGAAGCCCAAATTCCTCCTGGCTCTTGCGTTGGGGATCCCGTGCCTTTCGTTCGAATGGTTGACCGGCGAGGGGACGTTCTCGTCGGTATGTTTTCCTTATTTTTTTTTACTCGGCGCTAGATGAATACGTGTTAGGATTGGCAACCATTCCTGTTACCAGCCGGGTTTTCGGATACACTTGAAGCCAGAATGTCTCAGCTTGTTGATCTTGACTGGGGAAATTGCATCGAACACCTTACAGAAATCATGGACAAACGAGTGGCACCAAGATTACTTTGGCAGAAAACAGTACTGTGCGTTGGGGTAGATCTTGTACCTCTTCCTCCCACCCGAGCGAGAAAAGTACGTATATCGATCCAGTTCTGATGCAATTCGGCTGAAGAAGAAATCTCTTAGAACACGTCTGACGCTGAACGTTCTCGGGAAGCCGTCCAATATGTGCCTTGGATCATTTTATGTATGGGTGCAACCAAGGTCGAGGCGGTGACAGACATCAAACAAGTCACGTTGGAGCACATGCGGACCTTCGACTACATCGTCGTCAAAAAAGAACTCGACGACCTCGGATCCACAGTTGATGATCTCCGGAACGAGGTCTTTCTTGGGAACGTCAGGTGGATAAAAGAATGTCTGGCTTGCTCGAGGATAACAGAACCTGCCTGGGACTAAAAATGAGCTTTTGTCTACTGCGTTATTTTGGTTCCTTGTTGCTGCATTTTGCTTTCGTTTTGATTTATACCTGATATCGCATCGTGAACTAATGTACAATGAAGAAGATCGTGACCGAGTGTGTTTACTGTACCTGAAATGGGAGTACTTTCTCACCCGCTTAGTCGCGTATAGGAAGTTGCACCGATTCGTGGTTCTCGACAGCGCGCCCACATGGACAGTGCAGAGTACGAAGTTGGTCAGTAACTCGGGCAGAGTCGTCGTTCATATTGACTCAGTCGATCTACAGAGTCTGTCACTCGAGCTCGCGTTCACGACAAGCGGGGAAAGAAAATTACATGGGTATGGTTCAGCTTCATATCACTTCGTCCTCGTTGTTAATGACGTCCTGATTCATGAAGAGGTACTATGTCAAGGTTGGTCCACCACCCTCCATCCAATTTCTTATCTCGCTCACCATGCCTCTCGTCATAGTGGAAAGGGTATGATTGGGACGAATGCACGTAGGTTAATTCAGCAAGCTTCGGGGAGCTTTGATTGATCCATCCGGGTCAGTTGGGAGCCTACAGAATCATTTCAAGGAGGTTCAGAGCACATCCTAGAAGGCTTTTGGGAACGGATAGACACCAGTGGGAGAGATATCTCGGACGCAAGTGCCTTCAAAAAGGGAGAGGAGCTGCTCATCTCTGGCCCACCAGGTAACTGAGGTTTCTTGCCTACATTGTAACATCGCGAACCTGACGATAGTCATTAGGTAAAAAAGGATTGAAGCGGAAAGCCAACGGTTCGAAAGCTCAAGCAGGCCCACCCTTTGAAGATAACACGGGTTCACACGTCGCGTCCATCTCGGCGCCATTGTTGACCCCCCGGAAGCGTCGACGAATGCAGGTTACCTCTGACGAAGAAGATGATATCCAAGAGTCGAAGCGAAAACGCAAGGAGAAGGCGGTTATTGCGCCTCCCCGTCCAAATCGGAGGGCATCCATGGGTGGTCGAAAAAACACAGCAGCGCCCGCAAAGCCCAAACGGAGACGGGCCTCTTCCCCGGGACCAAGGAAGCAGGCACGTAAACGCCAACTATCCGCGGGGGACTCACAGCTCGATGCGGATGGTGAGACGGACCCTGATATTGTCGAAGTGGAGGATGAACTCATGCCAGTGAGTGGGGAGGATATGGAGGATGGACCTCGTGACCCCCCAGCCAACACGAGTGCGCGTGCAAACGGACGCAAAGACATTGCATTCGACGACCTCGAACACTTTTACAACGGCAATCCGATCGACATTGATCAAACCGCCGATGAAACAATGCAAATTCAAAAACCAGCTGTTCGGTCCCAACCACAATTACCACCTTCTGCATCTCTCGCACCAGAGCATCGTACCCCCGAGCCTCAGGTCCCAGATTCCGCCAACCGTGTTTCTCCTGACCCGCTTTTCGATTCACCCTCACATTTCCCCGAACAAACACAAACACGGGAAAATCAGAGAGAATCTTCCTTGCCCTTCCACCGCGCCCGGGCGGCAAACCCCCTCGTCAAGCTCATTGACCCAACTGTGACGGGGAGCAAGGGCGTGCAGTCACGCATCACAGCTAAAGCGCGCCTCATGACCATTCCCCACACTTCTGCGAGTGGATCAAGTCGTGAAATTGCCAGACGGGGCGGAAAACCTGGTCCTGGTCGTTCCTCTTCCGGGATGATAAACAGGAATCGCAGTTCCCTCCTCACTACCACCAGAGGCGTACTCAAGAGTGTCAAGGGCAAGTTTGCAGCTCCCGGCGCAGAACTTGATCAGCCTGATGAGATTGAAGAAGTTCCCGCGGCGTGGGATGATGAAGGTGTTATGGGAAATATTGAGCAAGTTGAAGCGCCGTCAATTCCTCAACCCAATTTGGCTCCAACTGGAGAAGAACTGTTAACGTTGGCCGGACTCCAGAACGATGCAGAACTCCCTGACTACGAAGATGAAGATGTCCCTGCAACGCAAGAAAAGGCAGCTGAAGAGCCTCAAGGGTCGAGTATGTTGTCCGCACCAGTAAAGGATAAGCTGCCCGAAGAACCTTCAAGCGAGGTTGTGGAGGTACCCCAAGCAGGTGACCAACTCATGGATTCCGCTCCCTCTGTGGCCGAGCCCGACTCGCAAGAATCGAACACTGCTGTTGCCGACGCCTCGGTTTCATCCGTTGTTACCCATCCATCCGAGGAAGTCGTCAAGAAGAAGTATATGCTTTTGTCCTTAAACTATCGGCCTTACCACTGATCTGCTCTTCTTAGCATTGAGCTAGCCAAAGAACAGCTTTTCCCTTCGACCCATACATCGTACAATACCTTCGGCGATATGAGCGGTTCGTTCAAATCAACGATATTTGGTCCATTGTGAGCCCAAATCACCGCTTCGTTAACCCCACTAATTGTTGCGCCCAGATATCAAGGTGTCGCTGTCAAACTTTCCACAGTGGCTGAAAACGAGTCAGGATTTCGTTTAAGTAAATGGCATTCAAAACTCATCTCTGTCGCAGGCTCTCGTCGACCTTCAGACTGGTCTGCAATGATACTGTCGAACTTCCTCTCGTACTCAAGGACCGCAACCAACTCAAAGTACGGATAAATGACATACTGATTGGCAAGTCGTCCGGCGGCAGAGTAGCCCTTTTCTATGGCCCAGAAGATGCGGCTGCTATTGTGAATACACTGAAGAGCAGTGGCACTGCCCGAGTTGTTCTCGACCCGACTGCTGAGATGACGCAACAAGATCACTTTACAGCTCTCCTACAACGTTTCGAGTCGTCCCATACGGTATGATAAGATCTCTAACCCACGAACTCATGTTGACAAACATTCCCTCCGTAGCTCATGGCGCCAGTCGGTAGAGCGGTCTTTGTGCTATACTTGTCCGACAACACCAGCGTTGCAGAGAAACTGGGTACTCCCACCCACCTCGTGGGGCTATCGAGGACACTTCTCATCTCGCACGCCTCCATTGAGAATCAACTTGCGTACGTAGCTGCGGTCATGAAGGCAGTAGCTCTATGACCTCGAATCGTGGAATTTTGTTTTGCTCTACTTGTAATCGACATCCTTAATGATCATCTTGTGACGTAGACGTGACTGTGACAATTCGCGGCAAATGCGTGTAAATCATGAACCAATCATGAACCGAATCTTTCATTCCAAGTTCTCCTGAGGCACTCGAGGCTACTACCATGCACCCTCGCTCTGCACATAAGCGTCCTGCCACATCTTCTGGGGAATCCTCTACACCCCAGCCCCCTAATCCAAAGAAAACTCGCTTTGTGGATCCCAATGACGACCCCCTCAACTTTGCCGAAGAAGTTGACAGCACGCTCGAGAATCCGTCTGCAAAGCGTAAAGGGCGCGTACGAAACGAGGGCTACGAGAGCGACTCGAGCGACGACGGAGAGGGCGTCGTCTTTAGTCGGAGAAAAGACGAAGCTGAAGGGGCCGGCGCCGATGAAGATGACGACATGTTCGCCATAGGAGAGAAGGAGGCGAAGAAAGACACAGAAGGGGCTGGTTCTCAAAAGAACAAGGAAGACTTTTTACGCCTGGGAGATATTGAAGGTCAGGAGTTCAACCAGTCGGAGGATGAGAGCGAGAGCGAGGGTGAAGGCGAGCCACAGGATGAGGATGAGGCGAAGCGGAAGCAAACGGCTGGGATGGGTTACGAGTTGTCGTCGTTCAATATGCGGGAAGAGATGGAGGAGGGCAAGTTTGCTGCGGATGGGACGTATGTCAAGACGTTCGACCCGCATGCCGTGCACGATCGCTGGATGGACGGGCTCGATGAGAAGGCCATCAAGTTGGCCAGGCGGAGAAAGCGACAGCACGATCGGATAGAAAGGGAGAAGTTGAAGGCCGAGGAGAGAGAACTCGAGCAAAGTGGTGGCAAGGGTGCGTTGGAAATGCAACTCATCACCAAGCTCAAGCGTGGAGAAACGGTGCTCGAGGCCTTGCAACGGCTGGGCGCGAATGAGAAGAAAAGGTACGTCCTTTCATCAATTTAACATTCAAATATTGATCCGGTGACCAGAAAACAAGCAAAGGACAGTTCGAGCATGGCAGTGGATAAACCAGCTCAAAAGGGCATGACCGACATTGCACTCATAACTCATCTCGCGTCGAATATAATGTCACTCGGAGACACCGATATCTACTCGAAAACCTACGAAGAGCTCGTTCGCGATGTCCGATCTAGTGGACAGGTACAAGATAATTGGGTGCCTCCTTCTGCCGACATGAAATACGAATATCGGTGGAAGGTCTCTGGACAACCACCAGCGGAGTCTTATGGGCCGTTCAGTGAACAAGAGATGGATACCTGGTTCAAAGCCCACTACTTTGGGGAGTTCGGGGAGAAGGTCCAGGTTCGGGCAGTGGGGTGTGAATGGGGTGACTGGGACGATGTCATTATATGATGTGGCTGCCCGTATTTTTATCATCATCTGATGATTCATATCACATTCCGCTTTGTTACCTGCAGTTGCACGTGTATAGTATCTCATGCAAGAGCTTTTTAAAATGACTAGAGACCAGCGTATATTTTAAAAGTTACTGG
>JBBPRJ010000409.1:0-10265 GCA_038092975.1 Chalciporus piperatoides | reverse complement strand
CTTGCCTGGACAACATCAACCAGACCAAGAAACTCCTTCATCAAAAGAAACAGGTTATACCAGACCTCCGCGCAGTGTTCAAAGAAGCCACTGCACGCTTCCAAGAGGCTTCGAAGGCGCGCGAACAACGGTTCAAAGTTGATGAACTCAAGAAAGAGTTAGCATGGGCTCACGTGGCTGGCAAACAAACGGCAAGCCTTTCCCCCCACTGCAATGGTTACATAGTCTTACTTTTGTCCAGGAAATGGAAGCTAAGTTTGATGATCTGGCTAAGGCTCAGCGTCGCCTGCCGAGAATCGAGGCTGAGCTCCAAACAGCAGAGGTGTGCCCGTTACAGCTCAACGGTTATGGGCTGTGTGAGGTTGACATATCACCCCTCTTTAGTCCCAGTTCAAGCTGGCCTCTGAAGAAGTAGAACGTCACGAGAAAGAACACGCAGAGCTCGGGAACATTGACCATCTCAATGCTCAGCGTGACGCGCTCCAAGAGCAAATGAGGGTCAACAAGAATCAGCTCAACGAGGTGAAAGTAAGTGTCATAACACCGATTTAGATGTTCGTGGCTGATCGTTCCCTCAAGAACGATGAGAAAACGATGAACACCACCATAACGAGTTTGAACAAGTCCATCAAAGAGTATGACGAGAAAATCGCGGAAGAGACGCGTCGCTTGGAAGCTCATACACAGGCAAAGCGCGATGAAATAAACCGTCGTCTCGATGCTGCCAAAGAAGCTGTTGCCGATGCTGACCGCCGAAATAAAGAGGTCATTGAACAGAGACGCAGCAAGCTCAATGAACAAGAGGAGGCAAAATCCAACGGGCAAGCTGCCGAGAACAAAAAGCACCAACTTCAAGAACGTATCACCGAATCCCAGACCATGATTAGCAAGTTGAAGGAACAAGAAAAGAATAGTCTTGCATCGTATGGTCGTGATATCAAAGGCGTCTTACAGACTATAGGCGGCATGCGTTGGCACGGAGAGACCCCCGTTGGACCCCTTGGCCTATATGTAAAACTCAAGGATCAGAAGTGGGCTCAGATACTGAGGGCGCAGCTCGGAGCTTTGATGACATCCTTTGCGTGTACGGATCCGAGGGATCGGCAACAGTTGAAGAGGCTTCTCGATCAAACGAAGAAGTACTACTTTTCCTCTTATTCTTCGGATACAATGACTGACGCCTCTCTCAGCCATCACGTCCATATCATCATCTCACAGCGAGACTTGTTTGACTACAGCAGTGGGGAACCTCGCCAGGATGTTCTTACCGTTCTTCGCGCTCTCGATGTAGGCAATTCCTCGAGGTACACTGACGCATATTAATCCACACCCTTGCTTAGGTTTCCGATCCATTCGTGTTACGACTATTGATCAACTCGGCGAGTGTTGAACGGACTGTCCTTGCGGAACATCGTAAGCTCGGCGATGACATACTCAAGAGTCTTGGTGGAGGTGGCCTCGCATGGACTGCTGACCACATGCGAGTAACCAGATTCCCGTACGTTTCTCGCGGATTCATTCTCCTGCTCAGTGTGCTCAAAGTACTGCAATAAATCAGCGAAGGGGGTGGATCATCCATCGGTTTTCAAGCGGTCAAAGCCAACGATCCTCGCAGCACGCTCTTCACCACCAGCGATCTGGCCACAGCGCTCCGGTAAGTCCTCGGTCTTCTATTCCATCGCTCGTGCGTCTCATTACAATCTCGTAGCAACTCACAGAAGGCTTTGCAGATGGCGGAGTCAGAATACAAATCTACTCAGGCTGAGTGTAATCAGTGCCGTCAAGTCTACGACAACATACACCGCGAAGTCCAAGCGCTCGAGGTAAGTTAACCTCCTACCGTGCATTGGTACAATAACTGATGCTGTGGTGTCCAGGTAGCGGAACGTAGAGCGCACGAAACATTGAGAAGTGCAAAGACTGCACACTCTCTGCTCCAAGAAGAAGCTAACGAAGAGATGCCAGCGGGCCTGTCTGGGTTCCAGGCCGCTAAAGACGTGCGTGTTTTGTCACTCATTGAACCACTGGGCATCTAACCCTTCCCTCAGGAAGCAGAAGCAGAGAAAGCGAACATTATGGAGCAATTCGCTGAGGTGTCGAAGCGTATAACTCTGATCAACGAGCAGCAGCGCGCCCGCCTCACTGAACTCAATGGGTTTAAGAACCAAATTCAAAACTTTGAGCAGCTCCGTGGTGCAGTCATGGTAAGCATCTTCTATTGGTCCTGCGCATAAGAATTTGACAAAACTGGTTTCGTAGGCCAAAATCGAGGATGCTGTTGGGAATCGACTCGAGGCCCAGAAGAATCATCAATTCTATGAAACGAAACTCACGTCTGAGAGGGGCAAGGTCTCCGATATCGAGGAGAGCGCAAAGACTCTACAGGAGGAGTTCACAGAGTGGACGGACCGCGCTCTGAAATATTGCGAGAGAGTCGAGAATCCTCGTAAGGTGACCGAAGTACAGCGCCAGCTCGATTCGGTTCAAGCAGCTCTTAAGGAACGAGAGAAGAGGTGGGTTCTCTCGTTCGGGGACCGATCTACTGCTAATTGGACTTTACAGACAAGGTGCAACCGTTGAAGAGATGACCATTGAGGTTAACAAAGCTAAGGCCGATCTGGATAATGCCGACCGTGATCTCAAGAGCTTGGCTACCCTCAACCATGTAAGTTTACCCCCACTTCGAATTGGTGGCACATTCTCACTAGCGGTGCAGGCGTTGAAGAAATCTCTCCTGGTTCGATTGGATAGATGGCACGAATTTCGACGTCACATCGCCCTTCGTTGCAAATTGGTGTTCCAGTATCACCTTTCTGAACGCGGTTACTATGGAAAAGTCTTGTTCGATCATGTCAACCAGACTCTCCAGCTCAAAGTCCAAACCGACGATCAGACGTTGACTCAAGCAAGGGATAAGGATCCTCGCTCTCTGAGTGGTGGAGAGAAGTCATTCTCCACTCTCTGCCTGCTCTTATCGTTGTGGGATTCTATCGGTTGCCCAATACGCTGTCTCGGTAAACTCCACCCCGACTCCTTGCACTATGCGATTGCTGACATAGCCCTAGATGAATTCGATGTTTTCATGGACGCTGTCAACCGCCGCATCAGTATGCGCATGATTGTATGCACAACACCATTCCCTCCCGTGATCGTCTCTGACTGTCTTGATAGATTGATACTGCAAACGCTTCCGACAAAAAGCAATACGTCCTGATTACACCTCAGGATATGAGTAACGTTTCATTCGGACCCACCGTCAAAGTGAACAGGATGAGTGATCCCGAACGCGGTCAGGGTACCTTGAACTTTTAAGGATCCCGTTTAGTCCATTTGTTGGCTGTTACAGTACCCTCGCTTCAGAGATACATTATCGGCTCGCTATTCTATCGTATTTTTATTCCCCTGCACCTCATTCGTCGTCCTCCCCAATATCCATTATGCTCATACATGAAACAGCTTTAATTACATTCTTCAATAAACCAAGGTTTCTTGTCGCGATTCCATTACGATCTTTCTGAGGCGTCGTCGACTCCGTTGCCTCGACCGGACTTGCTAGCCATGCCTTCACCAAACTGTTCTACCCCTCCTCCTTGACGCCTGCGGCCAGGCTGACCATCATGCCTCAATTCCTTGCTAGACATGCCCTGCACAGGAACGCCAATGCCCCGATAAACATCTTGAGACGTTGCACCTGGTGGTGTGTTCGCATATGTCAACTCATCTGTCTCCTGCGCCGAAGCGTCTGGATCGACGACCGTATCGAGGAGAACTGAACTGCCCTTCGGCTGACGACCTATATGGTGGTCATCGAGCAAGGTTGTGAGTGATGGGGGTGAACAGGATTGAAACACAACACACCTTCGGGCCTGCCGTCGACGATTCCCTGGTTGCTGGCTGGAGCGTGCTTCATGTAGTCGGTACCGCCAAGAGGGTTGTTTCCCTCGAGCGAGTGGCGATGCGGGTGCGTGGACATGATTGTTTGAAAACTGTCAAGTGTAAGTTGATTTGCTGCAAGCCATCGCTCTTATACCCCCTTTCCTTGCGATGAGGTCATATGATGTAACCTGAACCTGGCTGACACTAGTACAGTCAAGAGTACAGTTGACCCGAGTCAACGGGGGCAGCAACGTCGAGCTGACCTACTCGTCACCGGCGAGTTGAGGATGAGTGCTCCCAATAGCACTGAGATCTGAGAGACCACTTGGAGTCAGCATTCCTCGGCGATGACCATCAGCTCAGACTGTCGCCTTCTCTCCCATTGACAAAATTATATCAAAACGATTGCACGATAGCGAAAATAATTACATTGGCGGTGTCAATCCTGGTATGCGGTGGTATGGCGTTCAGTCAGCGAGTTTCTTTCCTCCATCCCTAAAGCGTTTCAGCTCGTTCCGCCATGGCTCCCAGACCTCTCCGTACTTCTCAATGAGCCGAGCGAGCTCCTCTCTCTGTTCTCTCTGAGATTCGTGGATCAGTATAATTTCTTCATAGATGTTTCCAGTCGCTGGCAACCCACCAAATTCCAAGGTTCATCACCACCGTATACGTCCGTGAACAAATCACGGAGGTCACTTTGCTGGAGCGTCTCAGCACGCTTGAGTGCGGTAATCACATCCTCCCTCTGCTTCGCCTTGAGTTGCTCTTCTTCATTCTCGTTCCACCAGCCTTTTGACTCCATGAACAGCCGGAAGCGAGTGATTGGGTTGTCGATCTTCTTCCAGTTCTCGACTTCTTGGCGTCCTCGGTATGCGAACGAGTCGTCCGATGTTGAATGGTGTCCAATGCGGTACGTCATCGCCTCGACAAGTACAGCGCGTCCACTTTCGAGGCAACGCCTACGTGCTTCTCTCACAGCGTTGAACACCGCGAGCACGTCGTTTCCATCGACCCTGACAGTCTCGATACCATACCCAGGCCCACGCGCAGCGATGCCATCGCCGTGATACTGTTCATGCGCGGGTGTCGAGATCGCGAATCCATTGTTACGTGCCAAGAATATGGTTGGTGTGGGTATCGTTGAAGCAAGGAGCATGCCCGCGTGGAAATCTCCTTCCGAAGCAGCACCTTCGCCGAAGAATACACATGCCACGTTCTTACTGCGTCGTGCTGGGTCACGCTTCAATGCGAAGCCAACACCCGCTGCCTGGGGTATCTGCGTTGCGAGCGGAGACGAGATAGTGTGGAAGTGATGTTCAACAGAGCCAAAGTGCTGCGATGCAAACGTGAGCGTGAACGGGAGATGGGATGCTGGCGAAATAGGTTACCATGGGCATCTGACGACCCTTGCCGCTCTTGTCTTCGTGGTTTCCAAAGCATTGGGCCATCGCGGCATTAATGCCAAAGCCTCTCCAGAGTAGAACGCCCATTTCACGGTATTGTCCTGTGGTGCCTAGTTGAAGCAATTGCCGCTAGGAGGGATCAAATTGCGCACCTAGTACCCTAACGGTCACGTTAGTATGTGATACCGTGATATGAACGAAATCAATGAGGATACGCACTCGTCGTCGTCGGCTAACGCTGCGGCCGATCCGATTATGGTCGCTTCCTCGCCATACTGGGACGAGTTAGGGGTAACCAGGGAGATGATGCTTGGGAAATAAGCTTACTGAGGTCATCTAACGATATGTCGGTCACATCGGGACATGAACTCGAAGCAAGATACTCACATAGAAAGATATCTTGCCCTGACGTTGGACATTATATAGAATGTTGTCCATCGTCGGCAATAGCTGCATATTTTCATATCTAGACGGGGGACGTCATATCATCTCAGAGAAGCATGAGAGCACGCGAACGCACAGCTTTCGAGCAAACACTTCGCTGATCTAGGTACGTTTGGTGAAGACGATAGATTGGTGAACCAAGGAGACGAACCTCGGGTAATTCTGCATCCTCGACAGGGACTCCGACGCCATCAAGGACTCTGTAGGTAGGTATCTGACCTGATCCTTCTGTTACAGAGTTGAAGAACTGGAGCTTTGCCACCACTGGTGAGCGCGAGGTGGGGAGGACGCCGTTGTCCTTGACAGGGAATTTTGGCGTGGCTGTCGCAAGTGCTCTCGAGCGCAAGGGTGCCCTGGCCAAAACTAGTGGGGAAGAGAGGGCTCTGAACATTTGTGGTAGTGGTAGTGAGTGGTCGAGCTACTGTAACTGAGTAGTAACCGCCTCGGAACTTGACCATCGTATCCCATGTTCCGGCCTATTGTGGGGGATTACGTCAATACACATCCGACCGTGTTTATTTTACTCCTCCTTCGGTAGTTTCAGTGCCTCCTCATCTGCCTTTCGTCGCCCTCCCAACAGCAATGTAACATAGTCTGCACCACCTAAAACATGCCCTCCTTCCACACTTTTCGTTGGTTTTTCCTTGACCTTTGATTTCAGGTCTGCGCGTTTCTTGGCTGATTTAACAGATGAAGGGGCTTCTGCACTCTGCTTCGCCTTCGCCTTTGGCTCTGGAGCTACAGGCTTCGGGTGGGCTGTCGACGATGAAGCTGTATTTTTCTGCTAGGCCCGCATGATCTTTGGTCTTTAAACGGACATGGATGGGGATGGATCTACTTACCACTCGTTTGTGAACTTTTGCACTGCGACCCATCTTTCAGTTGTCTTGATCACCAAAACCTCATCGCCGTCAACATGTTGATTGTGGAATTGAACATTGAGACGGTGCTATGATCGGCTTAGTCAGCTAAATTGTGTGCTTGTGCGCTCTTCACAGGTTGATCGCGCACATATCACAGTCTTGGGGATAATGAACGTTTGAAGCCTGTGAGACTTCCCGGAGAGAACTTGCCTTGCATTCGCTCGATCCAGGTAATTGCACATGCTCGATCCTCGTCAGTAATAATACACGAACAAGCCTACATTGCGGGTTATGTAGGATCAGTTCCCTGTAGTGATCTTGTACGTCCCTTGAGTGAGCGGGACCAATGAGAGCGATCCGTGGCGCACGCGAGAGAGTTTTTCCCACGAATCATCCCGGAGGAGTACCGAGCCCAAAAAGTTGGGGTCTGTTCAAGTTTTCGCTTCAGCTCATCCTTTTCTTTCTCGTTCATCATGTCCCTCCCTCAACCTGTCCCCCCCTCTTGGAAGGTCGCTGTCTTACACCTTCTCCCAAACTTGATTTACTCACAATCACATATAGGACCTCGGAAAGTCGTCCAACGACTTGTTGTCCAAGGACTACCCCTTCTCGGGCACCTCCCTTGAAGTAAAGACCAAGACCCCCTCCAATGTCGCTTTCAAGGTCGCTGGTCTCCGTGACTCAAAGACCCAGGGCATCGTCGGTGACCTCGAGGCCAAGTATGCCGACCACAAGAACGGCCTCGTCCTCACTCAGACCTGGACTACCGCCAACGTTCTCAAGTCTCAAGTCGAGCTCGAGAACTACCTTTCAAAGGGTTTGAAACTCGACATCAACACCTCCTTGATGCCAGAGAAGGGCTCCAAGACTGCTCTCCTCAACGTTGCTTACAAGCAGTCTGGTGTCCACACCCGTGGTGTTCTGGACGTGTTCAAGGTTACAATTTCGTCCCATCTGCCCGCCATTATCTCATCTTCTATATAGGGTCCTACTTTCACCGCTGACAGCGTCTTTGGTCGTGATGGCTTCCTTTTCGGTGCTGAGGCTGCTTACAATGTGACTGAGGGCAACATCACGCGTTACGCTGCTGCCATCGGCTACAATGCCCCTGAATACGCTGTCACCCTCCACGGTCTCAACAACCTCAACACCTTCTCCGCGAGCTACTACCACCGTGTAAGCTCCGATGTTGAGGCTGGTGCCAAGGCCGTCTACGACACCAAGTCGACAACGTCCGGTGTTGCCCTTGAAGTCGGTGCCAAGGCGTAAGTCTCGCTTTTACACTTTGACACTGCATATACTCATCCAAAGTAGCTTCCTCGACTCTGCTGCATTCGTCAAGGCTAAGATCAACAACTCTGGTGTCCTTGCTCTCGGTACTGCCCTTCTTTCAGTAGAGTCCTACAGCACTAACGAGATGCATAGGTTACACCCAGACTCTCCGCCCAGGCGTGAAGGCCTCCTTTGGTCTTGCTGTCGACACTCAACGACTGAACGAGGTTGCTCCCAGTGGCCCTGCCCACAAGGTCGGCGCCTCTATCACTTTCGACTCGTAAAAGTATTGCATAGTGATATTCATGGTCGTGCCTCTGCATTCATAACTTACGATATATACGACCAAAAGTTAAAATTGATCACGTCGCGATGCCTGGCTCAAGGTAAATCTGCGTTACGAGCAAAATGCACCCAATCGTATTTGGCTACGAACAAGAAAAAAAACATGTAGACGGCAAAATCTCCTGTATCAAAGGAAGCCAGTGGTCACGCAAATACATCCTGAAGCCAGGATTCGTAGTCATACTCTGGCTCTCCAACTTCGTTCTTGGATGACGGTAACACCTCCCGTAGATAATCAGTTGCACTGACTGGGAGATGGGCTAACCTCATGTCCAGCTCCGTGACAAATGGCTGTGGCCATAATCATGAGATGAGCCACTGTAGTGAAGAGGGTGAAGGCCTACTTTGTCTCCGGCGATTCCACGGAAAGATTCCCTTAGTTGTTCCGGCGAAGTCTGGTCTTCGGTTATATCCACCTATTTTATGCGTGATTAGGATGTGAATGCAACCGCATAGTGCGTAAAATGCGAACCAAGAGATTGATGAAAGCCTCAAAGGTGACTGCACCGTAGTCTTGAACGAGCTGATCGTAGATATAAACCAAGTCCTCGTCCTGCCTTTGCTCTCAGAATCTCGCAAGTCGCAAACGAAATTCCCGCGCACCGAGTATATGATCCCAAGGCTGGCCAGAGCCGCGCTAAACTCTGACAAGATGAGGGTATTGGTCTCCTCTCGGTCAAAGTATCGGAATGTGCCTTCGAATTGTTCCAGTTGAGCTGGCGTCAGGTTGGTCATATTCCTGGACACGATCTGATGGTCATGAGAACGCGTTCCCTTTGTAAGAACTGAAATGATACGTGCTTGGTTGTCGATGAATGAGATCTTCTTAGCGATTGCTTGAGTGACTAGTTCAAGTTCGAAGTCGAGATCTTGGAAAGTGAACACCGTGTAATCGTTTTCCTCGACGTTGGCGGCACGGCAGTCACTCTCAGCGTTCGCTACGCGAGCCAGGGCGTCGGCTGAACCAGGAACTCGAAGTTGTATCTTCCGGATTTGTTCTCGTTGCCCCTTCGAAACGCAATGAATTCCGTCAACAAAAGTACCCAAAGAAATAACATGTATAAACCTCTAATGGACCCTCGACGCTAGCGAGGTCCAGGGAAATACTATGCAGGCGCTGTGAAAAGTCGTTGGCGAGTTCCGCAAACTGCTTTCGGAGGGTTTCCTTGATCCTGATAGCCGTGAGTTTTCCCAGTGCCATCAAGCAGCACACTCACTGTCGTATTTGTGCATTTATCGAACGAGAACGCTTAGCCTCTGAGTCCAACAAGTCGGCCCACGCATGGTCGATGTCCTGCAACCATGGTCAGTAAGTGCAGAGTGAGCAGAGAATCTCAAGTCCGCCTACCGAAGGTGCGAGTCCAGCAGGTGGAATGTATTCTCTCAAACCATACGTCCGAAGCTTCGTCTGGATGTTGCCAAACAGCGTTGCCACATCTTGCCGTTCTGTGACCCAAGTGCGCTTCGTTGTTTGCTTGTAAGTTGTAAAAGCTGCGGACTGCGACTTGGCGTCTGTGTAGGTGCCAGTGAACTTGCTTGCGGTCCACTGTTCCTGGACTTCGGCGAGTGCACGAAGTAGCTACGGATGACAGTCACAGTGGGGCCAGAATAACCATAAACACAACACACATTGCGGGCCCTCCGTTCATAATCATTCTTGCTGGTCCATACTGACTGCATGAGTTCCGCGAATTTCTCGACTCGACGGGAGACAGTTTCTGCCTGGTCTGCAAAACAGACTTATGAGGGAAGGGGATCACAGAAGGAGCCCATTTTCTGACCCATGGTGGAGAACGCGTGAAAGTAACTGGCGATATATGTCATGACACTGCGTTCGTCCGGGTGGACGGAGTCGCACAGATCTTCGACTTCAAGAAGTTGCTATCGATTGGGTATTAGGATCGGGGTAGATGCGAGGAAAGAGGCACTGACTGGAATGCCAAGATAATCGGCTGCAACCTGGAATGCCAAGCGCGTGTTTCCATGTCGGTCTGACTGATCTGAGGTCACTCTCCGAAAGCGAGAGGGAAAGAGGGTATCTTACTTTATCGAGTTTGTCATA
>JBBPRJ010000408.1:0-10266 GCA_038092975.1 Chalciporus piperatoides | reverse complement strand
ACACGCATGAAAGCGATCGCTTCAGCCGCGGTGAAGCCATATTTCCAGATGAGATAGGCCCCGATCAAAGTGCCGGTACGTCCTAGACCTGCTTTACACTGACGGCAAATGTCACCAAGTAGAAGCGACAAAGACATCGAAACGAAGGAAGGGAATGACGCACATGAACAGCAATTACCCCACCGCTCTCCACTATAGCATCCGACATATCAATGAAGGTCCGTACGATTTCATCTGTCGGGTTTGTACCATCATCGAAATAGAGCTCTTGATGAGTTATACCACGGTCGACGAACAGTTGCTGATCGTAAAGTTCCGTGTTCAAACGAACGACGAGTTTGACACCTCGTTTCTCGAAGTAGTCCAGGCAATTGCAAAACGGAGTAGTTAATTTACGTTGGAGGGCAAGATTGGAGGCGGGCGATCGAGTTGGACT
Organism: Chalciporus piperatoides; assembly: GCA_038092975.1. Taxonomy (NCBI): domain Eukaryota; kingdom Fungi; phylum Basidiomycota; class Agaricomycetes; order Boletales; family Boletaceae; genus Chalciporus; species Chalciporus piperatoides. Next base: position 9,830 of record JBBPRJ010000408.1, on the reverse strand, counting down.
TGTGGTTCCAGGTCGAGTAGGAGAGGAGGGTTCCGCAGCAGCTTGTTTTGCTTCCTTCTGACTCTTGATCCATGCCGAGTCAACGGGCGACGCGAAAGCGATGAAGTTTGGGGTTATCCAATTCCAGTCTCCATTTTCCACCTTCTCGTAGAATTCATAGTCCTCGACACTGAATTCATTCATATCGAGTAAGCCATTCTGCATTGCCTTCCACATTCCCCATAGACAGTCCTGTATATTGAGATTGAAATCGGAGGGTCCACGACCCGCATCACGGAATGGCATGAACTCGACTTCAGCAATAGGATGGAAGGCTTCCCATGGAGCGCGGCGTTGAACGATCATCTGCGAAGACTGTGAGCAGTGGTATGAGCTGATGATGAGTGACATACGACATAAAGAGCCATCAGAAGTGCTGCATTCGCTTTCCGCCGTGGGTCATCAGAAGAATACAGAACGAGGCGGTAAGACTGCAGATCCTTGTCCTGTTGCGGAAGTCATCAGCGGATGGCCGCAAAGGGTTACTGTGACGCCCGACGCGAAACGGACCTCTAACAGTTCGTGGATGAGTATGCAAGCCTTGTAAACCATTGCAAGGTTCAGCGGGCCCCAGTCTTGAAAGAACGATAGGTATAGTAGTTGATCATCGATGGTAAAGTAGAAATAAGTGGCATCGTCATCTGGAGATGCTGATGGACCCCCTCTGGGTCTCGCGCGCACCCGTGGGTTGTTGCTTGGGTCTGAAGGTTGGTTATTGAGAATATGTGGGCTGGGTGGTGGATGGGGGAATGTTGTAAAGTAGAGCCTGGCAAGAAACTCGCTTAGCTGAGGAGTTGACATGTCTCAGCCTGAAAGACATACCTGTCTCCGAAATGACATAGCGGGTCGCACTTTGGAGCCATAAATGTGAGCTTGTTTCGCGACGGAACGAGGACACGGCAGGGAGAATGAAAGGAGGGGGATGTCTGGAGGGTTGAGCGCGACGATGATAAAGGGCTCGTAAAGGGCTCGAGGTGTGGCAACGTGCCTCGAGGTAGGCGTTTGGAAATTGGAAGCCAAGAAGAGCAACTTGGAAAAGGAAACAAGTCCCGTGACCGTCGCGTTTGGTACAAACATACCAAAATATTTCCATATGCGGTAGATGAAACCTTAGTCTAGGGTTTCTGGGTCACCGACGCCCTGGAGAATGGTGACTACCGTACCGCGACGGGGGGAACCATTCCGAGGGGAACAGGGAAGCGAGCATCCTGGAAATGGGCTGAAGAGCCATTAGGGCACGGGGTGTATTGGACACGCGCCGCATCGTCATCACAGCATGTCTTGCATGAGGCCTCAAAAATAACCCCTTGCTGAACAGGGGAGCTTCTCCAAGGAAGCAATGCAGTTACTCGTAGTCAAGGAAGACACATGTTTTCGTGCGTCTACATCGACGTGCCTCGGTGAGATGGGTTGAAGTCAAGATCGTTGCTCAGCTGCTCCTGCTACTACTATTGCAAGGATAATCGCGTTGTTTGTTCTTGTTGGAGCACGCGTACACTACGCCCACATCACTCCCACTGCAGTGTCCCAGCGCCAAAATTCATACCGACGGGCCAGCTGTGACGTTCAGCAATCCGTACGCGCACATTGCCTTTGACAATGCCCGACAATCAAATTTTCAAGGTATCGTTCCCTTTCATCCGCTCATCGTCATTCCATTGCTTACCCATCTCCCATACCCATAATAAGGCGACTTACAGCGGCATCCCCGTGTATGAAATGTTCGTCATATTGCTCGCCATGCTCGACACGTCCTCATCTCTTTGACACGTGTAGGATGTGCAAGAGTGTCGCTGTCATGCGACGCCGCTCAGATTCATGGCTCAACGCGACTCAAATACTCAAAGTCGCGGGCTTCGACAAACCACAGCGTACCCGTGTCTTGGAACGAGAAGTTCAAAAGGGGGAACACGAGAAAGTCCAAGGAGGGTACGGAAAGTATCAGGGTCCGTTGTTTTCTTTCTCTCCGGCCACTCCGTCACGATCCCAAAACAGGAACGTGGATACCTCTCGAACGCGGACTCGCCCTCGCCAAGCAATATAACTGTGAAGTTGCCCTCCGTCCTATCATTGAATTCCAACCCGCCGCGAAAAGTCCGCCTCTTGCTCCCAAACATCTCGTGTCTTCCGCAACTGCGGCGAAGCCTCCTCGTCGTGCTACTGTCGCGGCAGCCGAGCCTAGTGTTCCGCTCACCGGAACACGTTCTCGCCGTCAACCCGATGCAGAAGACGATTCGGAACAGGAGATTTTCTCGGAGCCCGGTTCAGAAGATGGGTCGATGACATCATCTCCTTCGAGGGGGTCATCTAGCTCTCGTACTCCTTCCCCAATCGCTGATACGTACGACCCAATGGATATGTCAGAAGAGCAGAGACATGGCGTAAGACGCAGAGGATCACGACGCCACCGTCTTGGCGGCGCATCGGACGACGAGGAAGCCACACAGGCCAACGGCACCGATGACCCACGGTCTTATAGTGACCAAATCCTCGAATATTTCATTTCTGACACGAATCAGATCCCTCAAGTTCTCATCTCGCCACCTGCTGATTTTGACCCGAACATGGCCATTGATGATGACGGACATACCGCATTGCATTGGGCTTCAGCAATGGGCCGGCTCCGTATCGTGAAGTTCCTGCTCACGGCTGGTGCTGATATTTTCAAGGTGAACAAAGCCGGTCAAACCGCACTCATGCGTAGCGTCATGTTCGCAAACAACTACGATGTCCGAAAATTTCCCGAGCTTTATGAACTCCTTCACCGCTCTACGCTCAACATCGACAATTACAATCGAACTGTTTTCCATCACATCGTAGACGTCGCCATGTCCAAGGGAAAGACACACGCTGCGCGCTATTATATGGAGACGGTGCTCAATCGCTTGGCCGACTATCCGAAAGAACTCGCCGACGTGATCAACTTTCAAGATGAGGATGGGGAGACTGCCCTGACGATGGCTGCTCGGTGCCGAAGTAAGCGCCTTGTCAAACTCCTCATCGATCACGGAGCGGACCCAAAGCTCGTGAACCGTGATGGAAAGAGCACGGAAGACTATATCCTCGAGGACGAACGTTTCAGATCATCTCCGGGACCAACTTCTCGAATTTCAGCCATGTCTTTCCGCAACGCCCAAGCCGCCTATCCCCTCTCAACCGTTCCCCCTATCCCCTTGGGTGGCGAGCGCCCACCATTACATCATTCCGTCGCTGGTCAGAAAGCCAGCACCAAATGCGTGAACGAAATCACGAGCATGCTTGATAGCCTCGCGGCATCTTTTGATCGCGAACTTCAGGACAAGGAACGCGACATGAATCAAGCGCACTCACTCTTGCAAAATATTCAGCAAGAGATTCTCGAGAGCCATCGAGCCGTCAACCAACTCAAGACACAGGCGGAGGGCCTGCAGCTTGCGAAAGGGTTATTGTCAGAGCTGGATAGCCAACTGCTTGACAAGATGGGGAGGAGGTATCGATTGGGCTGGGAGAAATGGATCAAAGACGAGGAGAACCGAGAGAAATCGATCCGGGATGCCGCGGACGGGGAGCTCAAAATTACGCCTGCGACTGTTCCCTACCGGACGGACGATGATGTTGAGGACGAGGGGCCAACGGAGACCGGGAAGGACAAGGATAAAGCCAAAGGGAAGAGGAAGGCGTTACCGCAGGAAGAGGACATCACGGACCTTCTTGCACTGTATGCAGATGTCCCAAGTGATCAAGATGCGATAAGGGCGGTCTGTGAATCTACAAGGGAGGAACTGGGACACCGTCGAAAACGAAGGAAGGAGCTATTCGACGAGTTGACGGTCTTTCAGGCGGAGGCAGGGACAGGTGGACGGATGGCTGAGTATAGGAGACTTATCGGCGCCGGGTGTGGAGGTGTGCCACCTTCAGAAGTGGACAACATAATTGGGATGCTTCTTGAGGTTGGTCTCGCTAGGTTTTCCCTGTCATTCTGGTCTCATTGCTCTAATTTCAGACGCTGGAGTCCGAGGAGTCGAGTACAACTTCTGGGGCGTGGAGCGGGACAAAGGCTGCCCCAGTACCAGCAGGGTGACGTAGCGCTCTGTATACATGTTTTGTGGTGTTCTTGTTGTATTTTTATTGGTTGTGCATCTGCGAAGAGACAGGGGTAATTGATTAGTCAACGATTTTCTTGACAAGTATTTCCGGTTTCGCGTCTCATGGTCCTTCACCATGTCGTCGCTAGCACGCAGAGAAGTTCTCAGAGCGACAACCCGTGCCCCATGGACCAAACACTTCCGACATCTCCTTCCTGTTCCCAAACCTTGGCAGGTCAAACAGTCCCGCTTCTTCCCTGGCATAAAAGCAGTACCAGTCAAGGACCGTATCAAACACTGGAATGTCGTTCCTGGTGACAAGATACGCGTTCGCGGCGAAGGAAGCAAGCTTCATGAGATCATGAGTATAAACAGGTTCACAAACCGCGTGTACCTCAAGGGTACCAGCAGGGTACGCCAGGACGTTTTAGTTGAACCAGGTGTTGGATTAATCATTACGGTTGCAGGAGGTTGGCCCCAAGAAGACGCCAGTCAACCGAAGTGTGCACTACTCCAGGTGTCAACTCTTTCTGGGTACTCATAAACTTGCGAGACCTCAGGGCGGAGAAAAGGACGTGGAGTGAGTACGGTCTTTTATGTTTAAACCTCGTGGTGAACCAAAAACAATGATAGGGTGTTCGCGCGACGAGTTGGAGTGAGGGATTCATCTTGGCACCCCGGACTTCGTCGCTTCGATTGGAAACGCATCGCGCTCGCGACAATACCCGCGCATTACAAGAAAACCATTAATGGGCAAATCGTAATTCCATGGCCGAAGGAGGAAGTCCCCGAGCGACCCGCAGGTATGTTGCGAACCATGGCTCCACCAGTCGAATCAGCTCCAACTGTGTTTCCTCCGTTTCATCAGCCAACCAATTTTATGATACTACTCAAGAAGCGGTTCTCAAAATTACGTATCAGCCACCAAACCTCCAGACACCCACTGCCGGTGATGAGAGCGCCTATATCAGCACGTTGTTCACCCCTCAACCTCGCGCTTTCGACGAGTCGACGCCGATGGAGTTCCACCTTGCAAAGGAACTTTCAAACCCACACAGCCGAGCGAAGAAGCAGGCACGCTGGCAAGCTGCCAAAGCCCGTAGGGTCGACCTCCGCAAGAAGTTTGTTGAGAGGGAGCTCATGCAATTGAATGGTCGCTCTGGGACGGCGGCACGTGCCGAGGGTGTGTTCAAGTTCCGGCAGAAGATGGAAGAGGAGCGCAAAGCGGAGAAGAAGAGACGGTGGTTCACGACCGAACGTTTGGCGAAGATAGAGAGGAAAGTGAAACGCAAGCAGAGGAAAGAGCAGAAGCAGAAGGAGAAATTGACTCAGCTAGTCTTGAGGGATGCTTCGAACCAGGTACTCCCCGCTACAGGACCTTCAAAGCAAAAGTAGCTGTAAGCATGGGACTTGGGCTCACGCGCATCTCTTCTTGTTCTATACCTTTATCGTACTTCACGGTCATTTGAATCGTATAAATGTTTAAGCTTTAAGATCCACCTTTCGCACCTCTGTTGAGGTAGTTTTTTGAGTTGGTTCCCCGCGTCATTGCCACACCTCGAACCGAGCTGCCAGTGTCAGCGTGACGGTACAACGTCGCGCTCTTGCTCCGACCAACATGACTGACTCCCGTGTCAAGTATCGTGCCCTCCCGTCTTCCGAGGACGCAGCGTTGGTGTCCGAAGACCTGACTGATGCGTCTGAGCCCTATTTAACCAACGAACCCACCCCAGTTGTAGACGTTCGAATCAAGTGGACCTATTTCCTGCTGGGTTGCGCCATCCTGTTGCCTTGGAATGGTGGGTAATCACCCCCAAAGTAACACGTGCGCTCTTGCTCACGGATACCTAGCCTTGATCAACGGAACACCGTTCTTCTTGTCCCGGTTGGTTGGCTCCCCCTTCTACCCGACTTTCAGCTCGTCCCAGTCTAGCGCGTACACCTTGACCAATGTAGTCGCTCAGTTTTACTGCACCATCACATCGAAACAGGTTCGTGTGTCACATTGAACGCATGGGAGTATTAACCTCTCAGGACATCGTAGTCGTCCCCTTCTCGCCGAATATTCGCATCCTCGACTGCAGTTATCCTTCTGGTCGCCTCGTTGTGTCTTAGCACGTTCATCCGAGGGACATCATCAACATTCTATCCATTTGTGCTCTTTGCCTCGGCATCTCTGGCCGTTACCTCAGGATGTCTGGCAACCGCTGTCTTCGCTGGGGCAGCATTACTCGGGGCGCCATACCTCCAGGCTGTCTTGTCGGGACAGGCAGCCGTGGCCGTTGCAGTCAGCCTTGTCCAACTTGTCAGCTCGGTGGTTTCTCTCTGGGGCTCATCTCCTGGATCGTATACCATAAACGACGAAGCCCAGGCCGAAGAAATGGCTGCGCGATTTTTCTTTGGAATTTCTGCGGTTTTCATGGTCGTCACATTGGTTGCCTACACGTGGATGACGAGACAGCCTGCATATACCTCAGTTGTTGGCGTTCTAGAACATCCCAAACCTGCGGATGTAGATGCGGAAGAGCTTCCTGGGAATATCGCGGAGCACACTAGAGATGTCCGAACGGATTCAAACTCGCATATAATCAGAGTTTTCAAAGAGAACTTCATCTTCATGTTCTCTATCGCGTATGTATTCGCGGTCACCTTGGTAAGCCCACGTTTCACTGTTGTACTCACCAACTGACTTGTTATATCTAGGCAGTCTACCCTGCCATCACGGTCACTGTTCGGTCGACAAAACCGAATATCCATCCTTTGCTGTTCACAGCCGTACACTTCTTACTCTTCAACCTAGGAGACCTGGCAGGGCGGTGGACCTGCTCATTCCCTCGTTTGGTTATCTGGTCCGCAAAGAAGATATTAGCTATGTCCCTCATGCGCACAGTTTTCATTCCCCTGCTGCTCCTTTGCAATGTTCATCGACTTGCCGCGCCATCCCCCGTCTCTCCGGTCATAACCTCTGATGCCCTTTTCATGCTTATATTGCTGATGATGGGGTATTCCAACGGTTATGTCTCGTCGCTATCGATGCTCGCTGCCTCATCACTCGAGCATAATTCCAGACTAAAGGGGCGTCTCGAAGATGTCGATGTGGCAGCAACACTATCCGGTTCATTTGTGATTCTCGGTCTCGCTATCGGGGCACTGTCTAGCTTTGGTGTTCAAGCCATCAGTTGTGGCTGCAACCCATTCGGGATTTGATCCGATGTAAGTAATCACGGATCACTAATAATCGCGGCGACATTAGGATGTGTAGACGGGTATATACTTGTACATGTGCGATATAACTTGAATGGCCTCGGTGTATCTAGGATAAGGCTCCGCCCGGTGTGCCTGGCAAACGAGGTGCAAGATCTTTGGCTTGCGCGGCCTGTCTCCTTCTGCGGTGATCAGAAACTCTGAGAGCGAAAATGTCACGATGGAGAATGTATCGTTCGTGCGTCGGTCGCGGGGGCGGTTGCTCGACGGCGCTCTCGGGTTTCTTAACCTCCACTTTCTTATCGCCTGCTGATTCCTTCCCGTCCTTTGAATTGTCCTTCTGTGATCCATCCGTATCTTTCCCTTTCTCCTTGTCGTCCTGTCCCCCTTTCTGTTGCTCCTTCTCCTTCGCTTTCTCATTCTTCTGACGTTGTTTCGCGTCCCATTCCTGTTTTACTTTAGCGATCTCCTCAGCGCTCACACCAGGTTTCTTGGGCTCTGGCTCTGGATCAGCTGCACGTGTTGCAAACCCGCGGTCTGTGAGGTGGACCGGACAAGTGTAGAGGAAATCCGCAGTGTCAATGGTCGTGAGGACGATGACTGTGGGTTTGTAGCAGACGTAACAAGCCTTGGCGGTTGCCGCAGTCTGAGACATGAGTCAGACACGGAGCCAACACGGAGCTGAGCGGGAACGAAAATATGAAACGTACACGTTTGTAGTAGAGATTTGGAAAGGCCATCTGCCGTGATAGGGAGGACTCTGGATGACAGTTGGATGCCAAGGTTAGACAAGGGTAGAAGTCACCGTTCACAGCAATCTGATTCGGTGGGGTCACAGGGGCCGCGTAGATGATCAGCAGGCTGATTCTTTCTTGCGCTTGTCCGAAGATATAGACAGAACTGGATCACACTCTTCCGATCCGTACTACACTAACAGCGTTATAAAAGACTTGCGGGAGCAAACGGAACGTCGATTCCATTTCCCTTCCCTTCTCTCACGTCTTCGCACACAATGGCGAGCACTGTCGGTCAAGTCATCAAATGCCAGGCTGCCGTTTGCTGGGGTGCAGGCGAGCCTCTCAAGATCGAGGAGGTCGAGGTCGCTCCTCCAAAGGCACACGAGGTGCGGATCAAGATCCTGTACACCGGTAGGCAGTCTCGGGCTCACTTGTGCGGTACACATACTAAATTGTCTGATCGTGACAGGTATCTGCCATACCGATGAGTACACTCGCAGTGGCAAGGATCCCGAGGTGCGTAAATTAAGATCTGGGTTAGGATGTGGTCACGATCTTCGATATCTCAGGGTTTGTTCCCTGTGATCCTTGGTCATGAGGGTGGAGGCATCGTGAGCGATCCCATTTTGTCTTCTATACCCAACCTCACTCTCTACAGGTCGAGTCAGTCGGCGAAGGTGTCACCGGCGTAGCTATTGTATGTATACCCATTCCCTTTGTCGTAGAACTTTATATCGATCCCGTCCCAGGGTGACCATGTCATTCCATTGTACACTGCTGGTGAGTTATCATGTGTCAGGCGATGGCATGCGTGCTAACTTGCACCTCAGAGTGCCGTGAATGCAAGTTCTGCAAGAGTGGAAAGACAAACCTGTGTGGGAAAGGTAACATTCAGACAGCCACCCACATCACTCAAGCACTCACATGCACGTTCAGTGCGATCGACCCAAGGTCAAGGTCTGATGCCTGATAGCACCAGCCGTTTCACTTGCAAGGGCAAACCAATCCACCACTTCGTGAGTCACGTCCCACTTTGTTTTATCTTATCCGAGGCGGAAGTATTGGACCTGATGACACCTCTCCTAGATGGGTACTTCCACCTTCTCGCAATACACCGTTGTCGCAGATGTTTCCGTTGTTGCGGTCAACAAGACCGCACCCCTTGACAAGGTCTGTCTCCTCGGATGCGGAATCACCACTGCCTGGGGTGCTGTTGTCAAGCAGCCTGGAATCAGTGTGTCCCCCTGCTTTTTTGCTCATCACTCGATTTAAGTGCTTCTGCGTACACAGAGGGTTCCAACGTCGCCGTCTTTGGTTGCGGTGCCATTGGTCTTGGAGTCATCTCCACTGCTTCCGTTGTCGGTGCTTCTCGCATCATCGCGGTCGACACCAACAACGGAAAGAACGAATGGGCCACGAAGATGGGAGCGACCGACTTCGTGAACCCCACAGAGCTCCCCGCAGGAAAACGTATCCAGGACTACCTGGTCGAGATTACGGATGGTGGTCTCGATTTCACCTTCGACGCTACTGGTAACGTGCACGTCATGAGGGCAGCTTTGGAAGCTTGTCATAAGGGTTGGGGTGTATCAACCGTCATCGGGGTCGCAGCTGCTGGACAGGAGATTTCCACGAGACCGTACGTGTCGCTCTATGATCTTGTCTGGCTGGAATTCACGAGTTGCGTAGATTCCAATTGGTTACCGGTCGTACCTGGCGAGGCAGTGCATTCGGTGGTGTGAAGGGTCGCACCGAGCTTCCTGGTCTTGTCGAGGGTATGTCTCTC
>JBBPRJ010000407.1:0-10273 GCA_038092975.1 Chalciporus piperatoides | reverse complement strand
TGGATTCACAGAGGGGTGTTTCGTCGACGAGTGAGGATGCAGCGCTATGAGGTGAAACTCATCAGCGGGTTGCCTCCGACGATACCACGAATCAACCTACCCTTGTACCTGGTCTCTGCGATCCAATCACCCAAACCGCAGTCATAGTTATATAATTCATTAATTTTATGGGCGTAACCTATCGATCTCTCCAGGGACGTCCGTTTCACCGTAATATCTGCGAAGTACATCGCAGGTGGATTGATTGACTTCGTCCTCCGCACGGGCAGTTTTGACCGCGGTACTGAATGAGCGACTGAAGGTGATGGTGTTCCAGATGAGCGTTTGCTCCCTGCGGACAGGCGATTAAGAGACATCAATGATGGCGTGCGGGGGAGAGCAGAAAACCGCTTGATATTGAGGGCGCCCTTGAGTAACTTCGTGTCCAAGTGTGGGATATCATTCTTCGACGGAACAGGAGGCACTTTCTCTTCCGAGCGGGTGATCGTTTTGTCAGGATCTACCCACTCCACGCTCTCTTCAGAACGGGGAGGAGAGCTGACAGGGGCTGCATGTGGTCGTTCTGGACTACTTGTAGGACTGAAGCTGAAGCGGGGGTCCTCAGTACGACGAATTTCAAGCCCCTTGCCACGGCTTTGCCCTTCGCTACCACGGGGAGGTTCAACAATGGATGGTGGCGGTACGTCACTGGAGCTCATGATTCCCATATCGTCAATTGCAAGACCTACGGAAGCCACTAGGTCATCCATGGAGTCAAGAGGCGGTAATGTGGTCGCGACATCTTCTGACGAAGGAGTTGAGGTTCCTGAATCTACTGTGCCAAACCTTGACGGAGGAAACGCGCCCTCGCGAACGTGATGAGGTTTGGTGTCTGAGCTGCTGCTTTCACGGGAGCTATTCGGAAAGATCGCTCAGTCCAGCTTAGGGAAAGAGAGAACCCATACCTCAAAGAAAGTTGTCTCTCTTTGGAAGAAGTGATCGTAGTAGGTGTGATGATAGACGACTGTTGTGGACTTGAGGATACAGTTGAAGCTATGCTTTTTCTCTCCGTCGATGGCACTGAAGGTTTAGCCTTCAGAGCGGCAGCGACGTGGGGCGGCAGCTGCAGTGCCTCTTTCATGGCTTCTAGTTCCCCTTTCTTGCGGATAGGCGAGTGCCTAGGCGGACGTGGTGGAGGTGGTGTCTTAGAATCGATGTTAAATATGGCCTGAGGGGGTGGCGGGAGTGGGCCGGCGGTGGCATGGAGGCCGGGCTGGTAAAACAAGTAAGGAGAAGGTGACATAGCCGGGGAAGTGAGTGCGGTTGAAGGGGTCAGAGGACTTGAAAGATTAGTGCGGGGAGACATGGTATCTTGCGTGCTAGAGGAAGGACTTGAGTATGCGGGACTAGGTGATGGAGATTCAGGGAAGATGTTGATGACAACAGGGCCAGCAACGCGATCACTTATACACTTTGACTCGCCTATGTTTGGTGTTCGCACAGGAGTGGAGACTTCCATGAGCTCCGTGATCGGACTGACTCCGGGAGAAAGCGCGTCTTTCCGCTGACGCCCACGGTTGGTCGAACAGGAGTCGGATATCTCAGAAGCGCCAGGGGACGGTGACCTCGACTGCGGTATCTGAAATAATGGTGGCTTGAGTGACTCTGTAGTGGGCGGGGCTTTCGAATGTTGCTGTGAAACCGATGCCAGCCCAGGGAGGTTGGCAGTACCAATGATGGCGACTTCACGCGAAGACTTACGGGGTACGTGACCTCTCCCGTTAGAGAGGGCTCTAGTGGCGTCCGAGGATGATCGTGAGTGGCTGCTGGACACGGGAGGTCCAGCGGAAATAGATGGTCGTAGCTTGGGCACAGGAGCAGCCTTGGGGGGTGTCAAAGCTGTATAACTTTGTAGAGACGCGTCTGGCGGTGCAACCAATGCCAAACCCCCCAAACGGACGTCATGGCCTCTCCTGGGGTGGGAGCTACTCTGTGGAGCACCCTCGGAGTCAGGAGACCGGGCTCCGCGTTCAGCGCTTTGCTCTGCCCGATCCTGGGCTGATGGTCGAGAAGTATCCATTTCCACAATCGCAAGGCGCCTTCTGTCTGTGCCTCCTTGTGAAGGAATGCTCGTCCGGCGAAGAGCACCGGTTGTGGATGAACTTGCGGAAGGCGATGCAGCGCGTGGTTGGAGACGGTGTGAGTTCGTGCGCGTGGACTCGGGGTAATCGGAAGTGGGAGAGGATGACGTGAATGCGGACGTGGTCGAGAATAAGCGGGGACTTGGCTCTGGTCCAGACCCTGAGGGTGTTTGCGACCAGTCGCTGTGACCGAGACCATTTTGTTGCGATGGACTTGGGCTTTCATCCCGGCCAGCGTCGGCAGAGTGATAGTACGACAAGATGGCATCTGTTTCTTGTCTCACTGGGTTGGGACGCCTAGTGGGATGGTCATCTAGCATTCCGGTCAGCGGTCGTATGAGATCGAGAACTTGACCGGGACCCGCACCTAGTGTCGGCGAGGCACTGAGACTCTCACGGCGGGGAACATCATTGCCTTTGGTTCCGACACCTGCGCGCATTGTGGTGATCGAGGGGAGCGAAGGGGTGGTTAGACTTCTACACAACGGAAAATGGAGACATGGATTGCGGTGAACAGCGCTTGATGCTGTTGAAGACGGCCAGCCTACTCTTGACAGACTCCGAGTCGGTGGTCACGTTTGGCACTGATGCAGTGATGGACATCATACTTCCTCGTTTCAAAGTGACAACAAGCACCGCCTCTTTTTCTGGCTATGAATACACTAAATCACTAAGACTACCATAGCGTCGATCACCGCCAGCATCACGGCCCCACCGCCTTCACTGCGGCGACTGTGCAAGTCAGGGCCAAGTTCATAGCCACAGCAAAGCTGTAAAAATCATGGCTGCATGGCTGCAGTGGTGAGGTCCTGAAAGTGATCATGATACTACGTCAGTGGGTGCGGGAGGCAGCTTCGGAAGACTGACATCATTGATCTGCCAGCCGAGTTCCTTTCCCGCCCAGAAAGGCCTCACAGTTTCATCACCGAAAGACCAGGTATCGTCAACCCGATAACTTTTTACCTTTTCCAGCACAACTTTCCGCGCATTAGCGCCAGCCGGGCGTCTATAGAATGATCGTCCAAAATCGCTAACAAATGACTGAAGCTTGTCCAATGCACCGAACGACTCCAGCATGTGTGCGACAAACGGCAACAAGATTGGCGAGGTATACACTCCTGCGGCACAGGAGTGGGTAGGTGCTGCCACGGATTTGGAACGTGCGGGGTGTGGTGCTGAGTCTGATCCCAAGAAAAATCTTGGGTGACCTGAGAGTTGCGATAAACTGTCGCTGGGCTGGACTGAATACCAAGTGGGACGCACCCTCCAATATGACATCGCGCAAGGCTTGTCTATCGCCCGGGTACTTCGCGACGGGTTTGCAGTAATTCCAAGACTGACCTGCCCAATCATCGACTGTCATGGCGAGGTGATGTGCCGTGATGCTGCATGCAACCGTATCACCCAGGGACTTGACGGCCTCGACTGCCGCCCGTGTGGTCGCGTGCTCAAGTACGATGCGTAATTTCGGGAAGTCGTGATGGAGCTTCTTCAGGTGGGGTAGGAACTTCTCTTCCGCATTCAGCACGCAAGTGTTCTGTATTTACCTCTTCAACGATGGGCGCGACGAGAAGGGTTGGCCACTTGCTTACTGAGGTAGGATCAGACGGAATTTCTCCGTGAAGGTTCAAGACAAGATCGCACTTCTCCATCTCCTCGAAGACAGGATAGTAAACCTCGTATGATTCGATTCCGCCATCCGAATTGGTGGTGACACCCCTGGGGTAAGACTTGACGCCAACGATGCCTGCTTGTTTTGCCTTTCTGACCTCCTCGGGGGTGAGATCGGGTGAGAGATAGAGGGTCATGAGGTAGTCAACATTCCCGTCGATTGCCTGCAGCTTCTTTTTGTACTCTACTGCATGCTCTGTTTTCGTGATCGGGGGAGTGAGATTCGGCTAGATTTAAACTGAAGTCGGGTAAGGTGATCTCTAGGAGATCGCTCACCATAACATAGGCCAAGTCGAATCCGCCTTGACGGACATATGGTGTTACTAGCTTAGACAGTTCGCCCTGTCTAAGATGGACATGAAAATCTGCGGGGGACTCGACGGTCAGTGATTCGATCGACATGGTGGTAGAGTAAAGCACGACCACGTGACCTTTGTGCTCGACGCGTTCGGTTTTCAACTACTCATTCCACACCCGCGACGACCATCTAACGAGTCGCCCAGTTACAGATTACTTTCTTGTAAACCTATTGCTAATGGTTGCGGCTGGATCTATCACCGTCGCAGGTATGCCTTTGTAGCTCATCCCGAACCCGAACGACCCTCTGACACCAACCAGTCCGTGTGCGACCTCCAACCGCATGGGAGACAGCACGCCTACCAGAACCATGCTATGACACCACTATCCGCGGCGATGGTACCCTCGCAGCAGCACCACTTAACCCTGTAACGGCATCAGCACCCCTCCGCGAGATAATCCAAATAGTGGACGATCGCATACTTACCTTTGATCCTGATGAGAAAGACAAGGCCCGCGCGTTCGTCGAGCGGGGTTTTCTGCCTCCTGGGACAAAACGGTACAAGGACAAGAGATTCATGTTTGATAAGATCTTCGATGGCGGCGCACGACAGGAGGAGGTGTACGCGGCTACCTCGAAGCCATTACTCAATCGCCTGCTAGACGGCTACAATGCTACCGTGTTTGCGTATGGCGTACGCTTTCTTGAATTACTACAATGCGCCCATTTTGACTGATGACGTTGTAGGCAACAGGTTGCGGAAAGACGCACACTATCAGTGGGACCGAGGGAGATCCTGGCATTATCTACCTTACCATGGCCGATCTCTTTCAACGCATAGAGGATCGTAGGGACGAGTGGAACTCCGAAGTAGTCGTCACCTTCCTTGAGATCTATAATGAAGAGATTCGCGACCTCCTTGCCGAGCCCGGTTCTCCAGCCCCACGAGGTGGTCTCCAGATTCGCGAGGACAAGTCCGTCAAAGTCGTCGGTCTTGTCGAACTGCGCCCAAATAGCGCAGAAGAAGTCAAGCAAATCGTACTTCAAGGCAACTCGCGCCGAACACAATCCCCTACTCATGCGAACGAAACTTCATCTCGTTCGCACGCCGTTCTCCAAGTACACGTCACACTTTCTCCACGTACTGCCGCATTGACTGAGCAGCGTACAATGGGAACACTCTCCATCATTGACTTGGCTGGTAGCGAGCGAGCTGCCGCCACATCTAACATGGGCCAGCGCATGGTCGAGGGTGCTAACATCAATAAATCCCTACTTGCTCTGGGCAACTGTATCAACGCCCTCTGCGAGAGCGGCGGTGCCGTCCGACACGTCCCCTACCGTAACAGCAAGCTTACCCGTCTCCTCAAGTTCTCTTTGGGTGGTAATTGCAAGACTGTCATGGTCGTCTGCGTAGCACCTACCTCACAACATTTCGACGATACCCACAACACCCTCCTCTATGCCGAACGCGCTACAAAGATCAAGACGAAAGTGGTCACGCGCAACGTTGTCAACGTTGACCGACATGTCGGTCAATACGTCGAAGCCATTAACCGCCTGAACATCGAGGTTGCTGAACTCAAGGCCAAGCTTGCCGGTAAACTCGGTGCCGAAAACGACGTTGTCAGGCGCAGGAAAGCAGAAGCCAATGCTGAAGTTGAACGCGCGAAGCAGGACATGCAAGCAAGGATGGAGCAGGCCCAAGCATCGATTGTCGACGGTGCATCATGTGCCGGGAAGTTATCTGCTGCAGAAGTCAAGCTCCAGACTATCCGTTCGCGTTTGGCCCAGATTGACGCATCCATGGCCGGTTGCTCCTCCTCTCCCCCCTCCTTGTCCCCCGATCTCGAAGCTGAACGAGCCCTTCTGCAAGCTCTTGCGGGTCCGGAAGAGCAGGCGATCAAATCGAACTCTCCGCTGAATGCACGCTTAACCCGCTCTCAAAACTCGCGCAACATGCTCGAAGCCACTCTCCGCGCAGTTAGTGAACGCCGCTCTGACAGGCTTGAAGAGGTCAGCATCGACAATGTCAAGGCAGATGCGAAGTGGCGCAAGGCCGAAATGGACCGTGTCCGGGCGGAAGCAGAAAAGGACTCCTTCAAGGACTCCTTCCAATCACAAGCCGAGATGGTTGTCAGCCTTCTTGGAATGGTTGGGCGTTGCACCGTCGTCCTTGGAGAAGCCTCGCGCGTTCTTAAAACGGCGTTGGAAGAGGGGAGAGATGGGATGGAAGGGGCTGTTAAATCCATCGCAGCATCACTGAGAGCTGCGGCGGAACGAAACGACGACACGTTTGCTACTCTACTTGGACAGACTACAGCTTTGTATGCTGCTCAGGGTAGCAGTCTTTCCATCGATGGCTTCGCGCACAACTCGATTCTCCACCAATTTACTCGGGCACCCTCGGGGTCGAGCTTGAAGCCAACTGTCAAGTCTTCGAGACGATCATCGTATAACAGCATAGCATCTCCACGAAAAGCCTTCAAGTCGCCGCGCAAGTCACTACGATCTAGCATCGGCCAGCCGTATCGTCGCGTGTCTGACAAGGAGAAGAAAGTCGTACAATGGAAGGACGAAGCAGGGCAAGGGGACCTAGATGATGCGGGACAAAGAGAGAACCCTCAAATCACCGTCACTTCGAGCGACAGCACCGAGAGTATCGGTCGGTGTCATTCCGTTGCAGGCTCCGAAAGCGAGTGGGAAGACGAGCGAACTGAGGACAGTGTCAACCTGAGCTTCGCTGCGCTTCCTACCCGAGATGCAATGTTCTCCAGCTCGTCGAGGATGTCGTCAGGTCTGCGCAACAGCACTAGCATGCGCCCGAGGCCTAGTCGACTTGACGCTGGTTTCCTCAAAGGGAAGGGCGCGACATCACTTGGGTCCCTACAGGAGGCGGAGGAGAACGGCTCGCCAGTAAAGCGGGCGCCACCTCTCTCTGACCGCAGTATGAACCATTCCTCGGGGAATGACGATGACATGGGCGTCCTACACATTCCCAAGAAGGGTGATCACTTGGGCAGTCCTTCGCGTCGCCTTCCCACCTCTACTCCCCGGTCGAGTGGATCTGCGGTCAAGGGTGCGCGCAGGCGTTCAAACGTCGGTCCAATACGTTTCGAGAAAACGCGTCGAAGGTCGAGCATGATCCCACAGCCTCTTGCGGACGATCCCCCTGAGACAAGTTGCCAACGACGCGTAGAGACCGTTGGGCGATCACCGGCAAAGCGGCCCAAGCGACTCTCCTTGCTGGGGAATGCGTCGAGGTCCTTGAGGATCAAGGGTCCAAACGCGCTGTCAAGCATGGCTGCATTGGTTGCTCCAGGAGGAGATCCGAACGTCAGTCTAGACTCGAGCATCAGACTCGGTCAATCGAGGCCGTTATGGCGCTGAATAGTTCTCGACGGTACACCTGTTTCAATACTAGTCAAGAGCAGAGCTCTTGTGATGGACTTTTCTACTTTGTATCTTTTCTTACCATACATCTCCGCACTCTCGTTCATGTTAATTGTCCTTGTTATACCCTCATGCCTATCGCTTCCATCGGATATATGGAGCACGATCGGTAGTCTCACGCACTTTCTATCTACATGCTATCCAGTACTTGTTGTAGTAAATCTATGGTTGCCGCGCATGTTTTTATGTATCATCATGACGAGGTTGCACTCATTCTTCAATTCGGTTCACTTGTTTCATGTGCAAGGTATGAATTGCGAAGAAGGTCCCAGAGTATACAAAGGTCAAATAATGCGTTTTACCTCGAAGAACGACTGGTATATGCTTCAATCGCAAGAACACTCGGAAAGTTTGGTTAAACCTCACCTTTAAATAATATACCTGCCATGCAACGACTGAAAAGAGAACTGCAGCCTGAAGGATTGACCACCACTTGACACGGTCGTTAGTGGATTCAGCTGTATCACGGTGTCTTTTCTCGCGAACGACAATGTACTCCTGTTCATCCTTGACCGCCAGAAGTCCAATGGCTAGCGAGCGGATTTCACGCTCCACGGGGGCAACAATATCCTCTGACCGGCAGCAAGTCAGCGAGTGTCGCGCGGTAGAGGGTCGACTAACCATCCTCTGATATGTAAATGATACCGTGAACATTGAAGCTAGGCAAATCCGTCAGAAATGATCTATGGTAGACGGCCAATTCACGAAGATGCACATACCTGACTTCCTTGTCCGCCATCGTGCTCATTTGGTTGGAGAAGCAATATTCGTATTGCCCGTCCTTCTCTGCTGATATCGAGACTTGTCCAGTGCTTTGTCTGACACGCTTGTTCAGCACCGTTCCTTCTGGGTCTGTGAGCTACAAAGGAAGTGAGATGAGGAGTGCATGTTTGTGTGATGAAGTCTGTACCCAGAAGTCGATGTCTAGGTGACCACCCTGTCCTACTTGATACGTGACGGTCATCTGCACACGCGAGTGAGGATAGCACACGCTGTGGGATGACAGGTGTTACCTGGTCATGTTCGTGAAGGTCTTCAAAGAAACATTCCTTGGTGGATGCCGGTATGAGAATCTTGTGAGCAGAGGCGAGAACGGGAAGGAATGCGAGGAGCGAGAAGCAGAGAAGGGCAAAGCGGGATGGCGGTCGACTGCAGGACATCGGTGAATGTGTGGAGTCTGTCACTGTAGAAATTCAAAGACACGTTCTCTTTTCGGTAACCAAGAGGACCCCAGACACAAGCGACGATTATTTCCTAAATCAAAATTATTCGTTTGGTGATCACCAAAAAGACATCTTTGATCTTATTCCTCCTCGTCCGCTAACAGACCTCCACCCTCCACTTATTCAATGGCAGACTCTAACGATCCTCTCGCGCCAAAGGTAAGTCTCCAAATTCACACCCTCGCAAACCCAATCGCCCAGGATTACATCGACCCAATCGTGCCACCGATTTCACGAGACCAACAATCTAACACTGATCTGACCTGGATTACAGCAGGAAGAGGAGGCCGATGCCCATTTCGAGCCCGTTATCAGACTCACAGAGCAGGTGGAGACAAAGACTCTTGAAGAAGACGAAAACGCCCTCTTCAAAATGTAAGTGCCAGTCATATATCGCGTTGCTCCACCTCTTCAACGTCGTGTCATCGATAAAAACTTACCTCGCTGCTTCAGGCGCGCAAAGCTTTTCCGGTTTGATAGCGCTGGTAACGAATGGAAAGAACGTGGGACGGGCGATGTCCGTCTGCTTCAGCACAAAGAGACGATGAAAGTCCGTCTGGTCATGAGACGCGACAAGACCCTCAAAGTCTGCGCCAATTTTGCTAGTGCGTGATCCTCGTCATACCCCATAATTTCTCTTCTTGATATCGCGTGTAGTTTCTTCCGACATGCGCCTTCAACCAAACATCGGTTCCGACAGGAGCTGGGTGTGGAAAGTCGCTGCCGATTACTCAGAATCCCCACCTACGTCCGAAACCCTCGCCATTCGCTTCGCGAACTCAGATCGTGAGAGAACACAATTTTCAATGTGTACCTGTCTAACTAATGTGTTCTTGTAGACGCCAAACAGTTCAAGAAGGAGTTTGAGAACGCTCAAATAATCAACGCAGGCGGAACCCCACCAAAGGAGGAGGAGGAGGAAGAGGAAGAGGAAGAGGAAGAGGAAGAGGAGGAAGCCGAGAAGGCGAAGGAGAATGCGGAAGAGATTCCTGCGGGCGACGCCGAGAAGAAGGAAGAAGCTGCTTCGGAAGAGAAGAAGGGGGAGTAAAGCTTGGTGCTCACGCGCCAGGATCGCCTTTCCCTCCCTCTTAGCACTTTATGATTTCCTCCTGCTGTGGCAGTGTGATCTCCCTCTTCCCGATTTCCATCTTATCATCATCCACTTCTGTTCCCAAATCACAGATAATGTAGACCAACTTGTTCAACATTTACCTACAATTGTCACCAAATACCAGAAAGGAAGGCTATCCGTTGTAAATCCAAGCATGCATATGCATGAATTACTGATGCATACAAAGCTGTTGTGATAAGAACTGGTACAGATGATTGTTCCGATAGGAAGAAAAACTCGTATGAATCCAAAGGAAACAACAAATTTATACTTGTTGTTTCGTTTCTAGCTGTTCCTCATTCGCCCAGGCTGCCCAAAAAGCTGGGCCGTCTCCCCGCGACCAATACGTTGCCGGCTTCTTGCCAAGTACAACGTCCTCGTCGATAAGCACATAACG
>JBBPRJ010000406.1:0-10297 GCA_038092975.1 Chalciporus piperatoides | reverse complement strand
GGACCTTTTGTAGTTTTCCCGAAGTTTGGTAATGTACAACAAATGCGTATGATTCCGGTCTTTGTGGTACCGCCCGGCCCGCCCTTCGGTGTTGGGATCAGCCTTCTCACCATCACTGGACGCCGCAGCCGATAATTAATTACCCCACAGGAGGTCACGCCGCCATGATTTGGACTCCTTCTGCTTTGCGAAGTTTTTCATATGTTTCCATACAGGCGAGACTTTTCCGAGTTTTGGTACCACCTGAGGCTCTCCCCGTTCGTTCTTGTCCAGTTCGCCACCGTCATCTTGCGAAGCCATTGAAAATCCAGCGGCAAAATCTCGATAGGTCGTGAAACACCCGCTACACTTTTGGTTCCGCACCTTTATCGCAATGCCTGGAATATCATTGGATTTTTCTTGCCAGAGTTTCTCCGTGATTCTGACCGCATCATGTGGTCATGGCTCCCGAAGAAGTGAGTCGATTATGGAGCATATGTCTGACATGGAGATATTTAAACAGCTCATGCTGCTGGTCCGCGACATAGCATTCAGTCAAAATGTTCTCCCTGTCTGGATTACTACTCCTCCTTCCTCTCGCCTCCGCCTCCCCCCTTCAGCGCCGCGCTAGTACGACGCTTTGTGGCCAGTTTGACTCGCTCACGTCCGGCTCGTACACCTTGTTTACCGACCTTTGGGGTGAGGCTGGTGCCACCTCTGGCTCGCAATGCTCCACGCTCGAGTCCGTCAACGGTAACACCGTTACATGGTACACCAACTGGACCTGGACTGGTGGAACTGGCGTCAAGAGTTTCTCCAACATTCAGCTCAACTCAGGTGTCAACCAACAGCTGAGCGCCATCACTTCCATGCCGGTGCGCCCATCATGATTGTGATCCCCCTGCCTCGTCTACATGATCGCTGAAATTCAATATGCGTAGTCAACTTGGGACTGGTCTCAAAGCAGCACCGGGACTGTTGTGGCGGATGTTGCCTATGATCTTTTCACGTCCAACACTGCTGGTGGCTCTAACGTGAACGAGATCATGATCTGGCTCGCCAACTTCAACGCTGGACCTATCTCATCCCAGTACGGCTCCAACGGGCAACCTGTCCCCGTCGCGAGCGACGTATCCCTCGCTGGCCAGTCTTGGTAAGCGGCGGCGATAAATCCAGTCCGGACAGTACACACAATTCTTGTCCTCGCAGGAACTTGTACTCCGGTTCCAACGGTGCAAACGAGGTTTATTCATTCCTCCCGACCAGTGGAACGGTCACCTCCTTCAGCGGTGATGTCTACCAATTCTTCACCGTAAGTGCTGCTCGTTCCAAATATCTCGCCTGACGATGGTCGTCTCACACATGAGCCACACCATAGTATCTTATTGACAATGGACACGTCGCTTCGTCGCAGTATCTTACCACTGCGCAGGCCGGGACCGAGGCCACGTCCGGAACTGCTACTTTGACTACGTACGGGTTTGCCTATGTCGTCGCCGTTCGCACTGGCTGATCGAATCGCGCTTTTCTAGCTCGGCTTACAGTTTGACTATCAGCTGATGGAAAGGGGGGTTATTCTGCTCTCTTGGGCGATATGGTGGTATCGGTCATGAAATGAGATTGGGAATTTTCACGGTCTGGGCATTCCCGGGCCGGATGTATCGGTATTTCTGAGCAACTTGTGTATGAAGGGTGAATTTACCGAGGGCTCAACGTCAACCCTGCCACTGTAGGCTTGTTTTACGGGTGACCAGGAAGCACGGTATCTCGAGATAATCACTGCAGGCAGAAATAGGTCAGAGCCTCAGAGGACTCGGAAGGAGCTCGGTAACTTCCACCCACAGAACACCGACCAAACCCTTTGGAGATACCTGCCCCGGGGATGAAACATCGAAATAGCGATCCACATGCCGTGCGCAAGTCACTCGATTAAGTGGGTTAGTTTAGATGGTGCCAAGTAAATGCACGCTCGGGGCCGCAATGAATCGCATCGCAAGCCAGCGAAGCACCCGGTTTGTCATACAGACGCCTTGAAGCTTGAGCTTGAGGCCTTCAGGTCGGGTCTCCCTGGGCAACTTCATATTTTTTTTCGGCGAGTCTGCCAGTGCAAGTTCACAGAAAGGCGAGAAGTTTAGACACCATACCTGACATACAAAACATAATTTTTTTTCTAACCCACGTAGTCTCAGCAGCACACTAAAGTGACAAGGGTCAATAACAGGGTCGTAACAAATGTCAAAGATTCCGGAGACACAAGTCAACTGGAGCGTTCCAAAAAAACGAGCGAGATAGCATAACGATGTAGTGAGAGTTGGCCTGGTGGTCGCCTTATTATGCGCGGCTGGGTGGGGTATGCATATGAATCTGGGTAACAAAACAAAAGTTCAAAAGGTCAAAGCAAAAGCGGGATCAAATGATAGACGTACGCACATGTAAAAGCGAAAAGAATTAAGGGATAAAATAAGAAAAACGTCGGTGGAAAGGGAGATGGTGAATAACTAGATATGGGAATAAGAAAAACAAGGCTAGTTACGTGACTGAGATGATCCCATGGAGTAAACCGTCAGTTGGGGTCCAAGTCCACGTTCATTCTGTGCGATTACCCTTCATGCTCGTACGCGCGTCCACTTCTCTTCCTCCATCATTCCATCGCATAAGACACTGCCCCGCGGTTTGCAGTTACAGCCGATGGCCTGGAACAGCCCAGAAGATCAGGGTCAAGGCAGTTGTGCAGATTGCAACCAGCGTTGAAACCCAGATGGCACGCCCAAGGAGCAGCTTCTTCACGTAAGGCTCGCGAATAGTGAGTGTCCGGAAAGGGGTAGATTCTGATTGGCCAAGGAGGACGAGAACAGGGTCAAGCTCGTATTGGTGTGAGATGAGAAACAGGATGGCGAACGTGAAGGGGAGGAAAAGCTTTACGCCCAAAGATTAGGCATGGATACAAGCGAGAACTAGAAGAAGACTTACGAAGAAGCGTTTGGACTTTGGTTGTACATCGAGGAAAACGAGCGAAAACGCGGTAGCCAGCCCAATCCACAATATGAGCAGGCCCGCCACGAGGCGAATGAGCGCAGACAAAGGGGTCAAATTACCGAACGCCTTGGCTCTCAGGAAACGCGGAAATGCGTCCTGCTCCATCGCGCGGAAGCAATACTCCTTTTGTGCGTGGAACATATCGGGGATATGCGCCAGCATGTTAAGCTCGCTTTGTGTCTTGGGCTCCTGGGTGCTGCTCAACGGGAAAGTGTGGATACGCATTGCAGGGGGAAGGTAGATTTCGTGATTCTCGGGAGAACCGACGGTGCCTGCTGGGGACAGATATCGGAGGTAGATGCGCTCCGCGGAAGCAACGAGGTCCATACGTGTAATGGCAGCGGAACGGGGAATGATCGTAGGGGCACGTGAGGCTCGTCGTAAATTGAACAGGGTGGGTGTGCGTCCTGAAAGAGAGAAAGGGGTTGTCGAACGAGGCGGATCGTACTCAGCAGTTGGCGATGTAGTCGCGATTCGCTCCTTGTCAATGCCAGGGGTTCGTGGACGAGGGCTGGTCGAGCGGCCACCACGCCTGTCGTCGCCGGCAGCAGCAAGGGCTTGCTTTTCTTGGTCGTTTAGCATTTCCCCCGTACTGGCGGTACTCCGCTTAGCGGCGTTGGGTTGGAGGCCAACAACAGTCCCATAGATTGACCCGCGTCGACGCGCATAGTCCCAGTATTGAGGCCAATCCTCCTTAATCGTTCTCCCCGATTTACGGACGTCTTTGAAGTAGGCTCTGCAGAGATTTTCATGCTGTTGAACATCCAACCAGAAGTCTAATATATCCTCTGAACCCTCGCGCTGAAGAAAAAGACTAGATTATAGTCAGAAAGGGGAAACCATCATTAGAACGCCATCGATATGAGCAATGATGAAGCGACTGACTAGAACATGAACAGGTCAACTGGAGGCCGCGTCCTCCTTGAAAGGACCTCGGTGAACGAAGGGAGCCTGTTCTTGCGGCTGTTGAGCCAATCTTCTTGCTGTTGGTTCTGCTCGTCGTCCATGGCGGCGTTGAAATGGTCTGGAGGACGGGCGCTGCAGCGAGCAGGCTTGGGAATCTGAGCGGACTCTGGTGAAGTCAACGAAGTGATATATTTCCCATGACACGACCAAGTTGACAACCACGTTGGATTATGTAAGTCACCCTCCTTCAAGTTCACTGCGACTGACTCTGAGGTAAGAAGTTATTCCCCTCCTCTTGTTCCGGCTTTGGGCTGTGTCTAACATTTTTTTTTCTAGCCATACTCATCTCCGCGATGTCTTCCTTTGCAAAGGTTCTCTCGCCCGCTCTCCGCGAGATTCGTATCCTGTGCTGCCAAACAAGCCAGGCATCCGCTGGCACGCGGTAAGTCGACAAGGGTTCCCCTCCGTGAGTACAAGACAAAAGTACTGATGAACGAAGCCAATTTGTCCTCTCCGCATATCCCGCGATCAAGCAACACAATCCAGACCTTCCTGTCATGATCAGGGAGGCCAGCGGCACTCCCGCACGTGTATTTGCACGATTTGGTGCGTCCTCGTGCTCTTCCTCGCGCGTATATCTATGGCTGTACTCAATGTATTCATACAGAGCGCGGTGTTGAGAAGCACGTTGAACTGGATAACCTCTCGTCATCGGAGGTGGCCACAAAGGTTGCCCAACTCCTAAGCGTTTCATAAAACACACCTACCTCCTGTTGTCAATTAAACTCATTCCACCCGCCCTTTTTCTGAAGCCACGCTACGACAGTTCCAAAATGTGTCTGCCTCAAGACAGGCAAATGATGTTTATACCACCGCGTCGCAAACCTCATAGTTCTGACCAATTCGCAACACTGCCCCCATCGCCCTGAGGCCACGATGCTGTCTCGGGACACTGGAAATCATGCTTCTCTTTTAGTTCCGAGACACAGACACCCCACCGTAGTTGTTCGCCTCTTCTATGTGGCAAGGGCTGCTCACAGGTATTCATCGCACATTGTTGCTTCCCTCGATGCCTTGGAGTCAACTCCTGCTGCCCTGCAGCAGCTACCATTTATCCTGAACCATGTTTTCTGAAGTGTCCATATATCAGCTCGCTTTCTGCTAAACTCTCTTTTCCATCTAGACCTCACCCTTCCGCCTTCCGACTAGTCTTCTTCTCTCCCACAACACCCTCCCCATGTTGTCCTGCCATTTCGACTCCCACCTGCCGGTCGTGCTCCATCCTGAGATTCCTAATGAACCAGAATTCATATACCACCACCAGAAGCCCGCAGATTCCCGCAATCGATCCGGTAACGATCACCGTAGACTTCTCCGTCTTTCCAAAGTACCCAGCTTGCGCGCCATAGATGCTCGACAACGTTGAAATGACTCCAGCAACAGAGTTAAGGAGTCCGGGCCTTGTGGATTGGAGATGTCAGAGCAAATCAGCGTCATCACGAAATGCTGCTCACAAGAAGATGCGGTTTGTAATCCAAAGATAGTTGTTCTGCCACCTCCACCATAACCAGAGCATTCCAGATGCCCCGATCCCTGTGCAAATCCACGCGATCACATACCTTGATTCACACCGTGGTCAATGGAAATCAAATGAAGCTCGGAGAACGGACGTACAATTGGATGTGGTTGACCACGTTCAGAATAATGCCCTGAGGGGTCCCCGCAGGCTCATCCTTCCATGATGCAAATGTTCCGGGGAAGAGCACGAATCCGGCAAGTAAAACCCAAGTGAAAAACGAAGATAAGATATTGAAGAGAGGCGAAATATCATCAAGTGCGAGAAGCATGTTCACGTAGCGCGTCTGCGTCTGACCGTCATAATTTGCTGGGAAAGGGCGTCGATCTGTGGTGCGATGAATTTCCTTCGCAGCACGAGGTGGCTCTGGAGGGGTATGGTGGGTTTCTTTCAGCTTGTTGCTGGTGTGCGCTGGTGTGGTTGGGTATGTGCCTGGAGCTGTGGGGGAGGAAGGTGGGGGACGGGTATTGGACGGCGACCTGCGATGTAATCCCGACCGAGAATTCGCGGGACTAGTTGCTGTCCGGCTTGGAGCCGACACTCCAGGGGGAGGCAAGGTTGCATGATGGTTCCTTTGGGAAGGAACGTCGCCCTTGAGGGACGTCCGCGAGGCATTCAACGTCGCGGAGCTTCCATGACCATACACAGGTTGCGTAATGCTCGACGCATATCTATGCGAAGCAGCACTCGGAGGTCGAGACCTCGACCGGTGGTGAGTATGAGGTTGTGGATTACTAGGATAGTGGCCGCCAACGGAATGGTGGTGCGAGAGGTACGTTCCGCTCGTGTTTTGATTGATACTAGCGTGGGGCTGATGATGAATACTCTGGTACGATCCCTGCTGCATCGCCGGGCCTTGGAATGGGGTTTGGGAAGGTGGTACGGGTGAGTTCTGAGAGGGGACGGAGGAGCCTGGTCCTTGCTCCAAGCCAGCCGAATGGGGATGTGGCGATGAGATCATTGGAGGAGTATTGAGCGCCGTACGGGGTTGGGGGATGTCCTTGATGAGAGGCCCCTGTGGTATCCTGACACTTCCTTGCCTGGAAGAGCTTCTCCGATGACCCGATCGTTGAGGCGATGGAGAACGAAGGGACACGAGCGTTGACGGGCTGGTACCAGTTGGTGATTCAGACTGCTGATACTGTACCAACCGCGACCCAGGATGGGGTTGTTGAAAAAACGGGTCATGGAGGCGTTCGACGGACGAACTACGAGAGTGAGATTGCTGGGAGGGCGATTCATTCATTCCCATGGGTTCGGTGGTACGTCGAGTTGGCGCTGGCACTGACTGGGTGGTGTGTGGTGGTGAGTCATATGCATGGCCTGGGTCGCTTTGTGTCCCGGAGCGTTTTCTGGACCTGCCGGGGGCACTTTCGGAGGCGTACATGATGGAAGGGTCAAACCCGTAATGTGTGTGGATTCTTGAGGAAGTCCTTGCCCCCGCGCTGCGGCCCTCGGGCGATACTATTATACGGCCCCGTATGGTACTTCCTCTATTCCGGGTGATATCCTTGTCCACGCTTGACACGTGTCGAGACATATTTGTCGACTCCGTCAGGCACGATGATGGCGGATTTGCACCAATTATATCAGATTCACAGCGAGGAGCGCACTGAGTACATATCTATTAGCCTGCAGTAGAATGAGTCCATGCATTCGGTGAAGGTACATCGTGGGTTCATCCTCGTACATTGATCCATGATACCCGAATCATACGGACTACACCCTCTAGTATGTGGCCACATCGATACCTTTAGCCCAGATGGTCGCCAGGTACACAGACGTCTCCGCCAAGATAAGGAGGCCGGACTTGGTGAAGATCATCTGTGCGCTCGTGGTGTTCACGAAGAATTTTCCGATGAGTGTCCCCTCGGAGTTCCAGACGTGTGTTCCATCCCCACACCCTGAATAGACGTTCCCTTTCGTGTCGACCTGGACGCCATCTGGGACACCACCATCGACGTAAGCGAAGACACGGCGGTTTATGAAAGCCTGGGTTTTTCGCTCTAAGTCGAATTTGTAGCTGCGAGGTGGACGTTGAGAGTGGGTCAAAAGAAACGATGGGAAGAAGACTTACATCGTAGCTGGATAAGTCTGATCAAGTCCAAACAAACCATTCGCAACACCGGTGTCCGCGCTAAAGATGAGTTCGTCAGCCACGAGCAAATTAAGAGCTGAAATGGACATCTCCAATTTACATGAATGCATGCCGGCCGTCTGCACTAAAGGCAATGCCATTTGGGTGTCTGAATCCATCTGCGACCACTCGCACATGACCTGTCGACGGATCGAAGCGGTAGACCTGAGATGGCAGTTTTGGTTCGGGGCGGAATCCGTTCAGCCAACCGTAACTACATGGGTTGTCAGCTCGAGATTCCTTCTTGGTACAAGAGTCACTTACGTGGGGTCCGTAAAGAACAAGATGTCGGTGCCAGGCAACACTCTGATGTCATTCAATGAGTTGAATTGTCTACCATGGAAGTTATCAATCAAAACCGTGGTATTGTACGGGGGATGGGGGTTAACGCGAACAATAGAGGGAGGCAGGAGAGCACGTCCTGAGGTGATCAAGAGGAGATCCCCTTTATACGGACCAGTACCACCATTGACCATCTGAACATTGTCGGACAGATCCAACTGACAAAATTGTGAGCTGCATTTTCGTGGGATGCTTTGCGAGGTCAACTCACAGTTTGCACTTGGATGTTGGCATCACCTGTGGTTTGAGCAAGGGCCATATCGACCTCGGTCATGTTGAGCATTGCAACCACGCTGTTATTATGCCAGTCACTGTATCCAAGATCACCGCCATCATTGCTCGAGAAGAAAACGACATTGAGATCTGGGACGTAGATTGGAGCTTCGTGAGCGAAAGCGAACCCTGCGTTCTCCGCGACAAGACGAATGGTTGCATCTGGCCCAGTTACGTCTAGGAAAGAGTGATCGAAGACTTGGATGAATGGTGGGGTCGTATTCGTGGGGTTGAAACCGATGAAAGAGTTATTGCGCCATTGACCGTAATTCGCGCCAACAACGTTGTAATCGCGAGGACTTATGTACTAACCAGTGTATATCAGATCCTTCGCGGCGAAAGCAACAAAAACAAACTTACAACTGCGCCAGGAGGAAACGTGAGGTTAGCAGAGGTTGTGGCGGTCGCCTTTAACACCGCCGCGACTGCAATCGTGATCGCAACAACCGCTGATGCTTTTGTATAGAAAGTCGAACTGTCGTTCCTGCTAATATGTTGGCGCCAAGGTTCGGAGAGTGCGTCCAGGACCCTACCCTTTCGTGATAGTGTCATTTTCATCGTCTCCCATAGCGGATTGCTGACCCGACCGCGCCATAGCGTCACTTCGCTATTGATTATTTCTACGAGATCAAACGTAGATGCTCGTGAACGATATATGGCGGGTTCAGTAATGCCGTGTACTACCAGGCACTCGTAATTTTTCTGTCCTTCAGTTAGATCGACAAACGGTCAATGGAGCGCGCGACATACTGTCGAGGGTTTCGTTGAATAAGGTCGGACCAAGGTCTGAAAGGGCGGCCTTGCCAGTGATGGGGCGGTAAGCGTTTGAAACTCCACAAGTGAAGCACGCCGATGTGGGAGAAGGTGGTAAGTATAGCCAGATAAATTGCCTCCTCAGGCTGCTGTCCTAGCACTAAAACGGGCCGGTCTTGACATAGTTTGACATCGAAGGACTCGGAAGGTTTCGGGTGCGCTCCGAGCGTCATTTCTCCCTTCTCTTGACCAAGAGGATATGACAGCACCGCGACACTGCCATGGGCCAGTCGCCAGTGCCGTTGGGTAATGTGTCCTACCAAAGTAGTACATACGCAGAACCTCAGGAAGAGGAAGACGACAAGCAGCGGGCGGTGGTGACCTAGCTAGTACTAGGCCTGTCTGACAGCACCACTGACTCAAGTCTCATGGTACGTCGTGTGTCACTGAATCTTGGACTCCGTAAATAATTCCAGTGGCTGAATTGGTTGACAACTTGGAGGTCCACAGTTATACAGCGTCTGGTGGCCCGGGCAAATGTTCGTCTTGCCCGAAGTTTTCATACCATGGCTGCTGGGCCCTAGGGCGATCTAAAGGTTGCATTCCGTAAGTGTCGCGCAGTGTGTAGTGACCCAGCTCGCTGATACTGAGGATACCTACCCCATCCTCTCATCACCTATTGACCCCCAAGTGCTGCTCAGCCTGCTCTCCACATCTAAGCAGGTCTTATATACCAATGCAGTCACGATTCCACAACGATCAATAATGCGGCTCTTTCGAGTGAGTTTCAACAAGTTCGCCGTATCCTTCGATTCACACTGCTGTCTTAATCGTGGTCTGCGTTCTATATGGCTTGGCCGCAGCCTTAAACTTCTTTCGTTTAGTGTTTCGGCTGAAGATACAGAGATTTTGGTGGGAGGACATGTGGGCGGCAGTGGTGCTCTTCTGGGGCTTGCTCATCATCCTCGTGACTGGAATATACTTGGAGACTGGCAAGTTATATCTGCGTTTGATAGCGTTGACGTCGGCTGATTGGCCCACACGCTCCCGACAGGTAGAAAACTATCAGGCAATTCTCGTCGCCGGGTGGATTGCTTTGCACACGTTCACAAGCATCGTGTGGTGGGTCTATCGGTGTCTTTTTGCAAACTCGTTATTCAATGTTCTGCCCCTCCTTAGGTCTGTTCGTGCGAGTCTTCTTTATCCAACCATCCGAATTATTCCGTTTCTCCTAAGTCTTTACAATGCCATGCCCGCTATCGGAGCTGTCTTTATCATGGTCTGGGCGATATTGG
>JBBPRJ010000405.1:0-10318 GCA_038092975.1 Chalciporus piperatoides | reverse complement strand
TGGTGGGCCTTGATACCATGATGGTCCTGTAGATCCGTCGTGTGTATGCACAGGAAATGGCATAGCCGGGTGTACGCGCTGTGGTCCGTGAGGTAGAGCTGTCCAGCGAACACGTTTAGCTGGTCAATAAAAGCCCAAGGAGTAGTCGAAGCCGATGGGACTTTGGGGATAGTATACAGCATGAGGTCATCGCAAGGTTTCATTGACTTGGTGGTGCGGGGTGTGTACAGATGGAGATGAACAAATTTGCTCCGCTTGATGTATGGCATCAAGCCATTGACTTCGTAAGGGCTGAGAATGACGAGCGATCGCTTGCGAGCCTTCTTCGCCTTCCTCGAAACAACCCACTGGACAGGGCGTAAATAGTCGTCCATCCTCCCGGTCGATGACGCGACAGTCGTAGAGAAGTCTCGGGTCGCTAAGACCATTGTACTCCAAATGTGCGTCTCGTCGGTAGCTGCGGAGGTGGAGTCAAGAGCCTGAAAGATTGGGCAGAAAGCGTTGGTCCCTGGAGGGATGATTCCCGTGTTCACAAAGGAAACGACATCCGGATGAATCCAGTGAGTTGCTGGTGACGCTCTGGGAGGCCGTTGCACGTGAGGCTCCGGCTCGACCTCATGAACAACCTCCCTTTCCTGTTCTTCGCTCATGCCTATGTCGGGGAGAGACGAAATACCAAGACTCAAGCAGTGTTGGCGAATCTCGGGCACCTCCAGAGCGGTAGAGTTCGAGTGACCCAGCGTGCGCGGTGCATAGAGTTCTGCCAGTGACTTGGCTTCGCTGCGCAGCCACCCTGCAGACAATTGGCTCGGTGCGAGATTGTCTTTGCAAAACTTGGACCATATAGCGTATCGAGATGTGTGATCCATCCCTTGCTGCGCCCAGTGAGGAGCTTGTTGCTGTATATCGTTGCAGGTCTCGCGAATTGCCCAGTGCAGGATATCAGCGGTGGTGATGGTATCTAGAAGTCCCTTGCTGGCCAGAGAGCGGATGCTTCGATCAACTTCGAGTGGCGCAAAAAACATGACAGAGTGACCGAAACCGAGACTTCGCATCCGCATGCACCCTAGGACGGTCGGCGCTGAGCTTTGCCCAAGGAGAAGTACTGAACATGAACATACCTTGAACTAAACGATCCTTTGTAACCTTGGGACCCAAGGTGACAGCAGCGCGGAACTCCCGGGGGAACTTAATGTCGGTACCTCTCGTATGAGCATCATCGAGGTATATAACACATCGGTCGAGTTGCTGAGCGAATGGTGACGATAACAAAAGCTGTGTGGTGCCGTCACGTGAGATAACTGTCAATTCGTCGTCCTCATCGAAATAGATGGCCGCAGAAATATCCGGCTTGAGATTCAGCCACGCTTTGGCGAGCTCTTGATTTTGAAGGTCGAGCATCTGTGCGCCAATGTCCAACAGTACGCGAATCTCTCGGTCCTGTGAGACCACCATCTCGAGGAACGCGTGCGTATTCCGACGTTCACCATTTTCATGTGCCGTTAGCATGTAGGAATCATTCTCTGGCTGTAGAAGATACGCGAGCACCCTTGCATTGGTGCCTCGCTGATGGTCTGGATCGCGCTGTGTAACGTGCGTGGGTAGGAGATAACGACCGTCATTGGTACCAGAAAAACCTAAACACTGGTCAGCCTGCTGGTCGGGAGAGGAAGATCCGATGTCGCTCACCGGTGAGAAGTCGTTCCCTCTTCTCTGCGAGATCCCAACCTGAGCACGACAGCTTCGACGGAAATTCCTTTGCTTCCTTCGGGAATACGACTTTCGAAAGGTAGAAGTCAATTGTAGCTTGGTTGCGGGAAAAAAGCGGGAATAGGTAAGTGCTCCATTGCTGCGACGACTTGATGTTGACCCCGTTGAGATTCTGAAGAAAATCAGGGACAGACGGGCATTCCTGAACCCAGATTCCATAATCCGAGGATGGGTCATCCTGTTTGAGCAGAATATCGAAGGAAACTTTCAGTTGGTCCTCGCTAAGACCACCATAGTAGTAGGATAGGCAGGTGAGGATAATCGCGATATCTGGATGCCCAAACTCTGCCCTTTGTGCGGGCACATCTTTCGCCCGGTATGGAACTGCGAGCATAGTCCGCTTTGGGGCAAGGCCATAGTCGACGCGCCAGCGCCGCTCCCTGAAAGGGTACGAAAGGATGCCGGTGGCCAAGAGGCCGCGTAGTAGTAGTAAGCCACTCCACAGTGTATGCCTGAAATACTCCTCCACTGTTTGAGCCGCTGACGGAAGAGCATCCTTGCATGATATGAAGTGGACAAGGGCCCCCCAGATCATTGCAGGGAGTTGGCCGAAGTTGAAATTTGGGAGGAGGCCAGCCATCACATCGTGCACGATCCGTGCTATCAACTCTTGGTCGACCTCGTTCTGCAGAATACGGAAGTGAGGAAATGATCCAGGTGGGCCGCTTTCGAACTCTACTCCGAGTGGGAAAAGGTGTCCGAGGGAGCGTGCATGTTTCTTGACGAGACCGAGAATTTGCTGAGTGGTAGTCCATCTCTCGGGGAATCCTTCTATAGGTTGCTGATGGCCGATGGTATACACGAGCTGGTACCGGACATGGAGGATCTCGTCGCTTTCGTCTAGAATATCCCGGGTATGAAAATGAAGCCACCGCTGAAGATCAAGTAGATGGCGTGCGAGCTGGCTATCTTGGGCCCCTGACAACTGCTTTTCCACACTAACAAGCTTGAGTGATAGGACGTGCTCAGGTTGAAGGACCAGAATGCCACGCTCGCCCATGCATTCGGAGAGGATTTGGAGGATGGCCGAGACTTGTTGTTGATTAACCTCGAGGGAACGGGAGAAGGGGAGGTAATATATTCGCCTATTGGCAAGCCCGCCAAGGCGATCCAAGAGGAGTTGAAACATCTGTGTTGTCAACGCTTTCGGGACAATGACGCGGACGATCTGATCGCCATCGGCAAGTGCTACAGCAACAATTGGGACGATCACGGATGATTTTCCTTCCCCCATGTTGAGTTGCATGGCCGTATTCTCCCCCGAGCGTGGTGATATCATCTCGTTGGCAACGTCTACCTGAACGCGGCGAACGAGTATATTTCCTTGCAGCTGATGGGATAGGTGACATTAGTTATCTACCTGCTCAGGACGCGCAGTACACACCTGGACCAGAAGCCAATCTGGGTGTCGCTCAGCATTCCACCCGTCGCACCCTTCGTTCTCCAATTCCTTCGTGAACTCTTCCTCGAAATCGTCAAGGTATAACCGGAGCAACCGACGAGAGCGTTGGAGATCCAGAGCGAGGAGTGCCAGCTCGACGAGGCACTTCTTCCAATCCTTGGAGAGTACGATTGACGAGGTGGATGCAAGACATTGAAAGAGTGCGTAGGGAGTCACGCGTGGCCATTGACTCGATTCGGTTATAGCCTGCTCTCCCGTGCTTCTCGGACCTAGCTCCTGCTTGACACAGTTCAACGCGTCCAAGTAGCTATCTCTGCACCTGGCATAGTGCACCCTGAGCGCCAGGTCAGGTGTCTCCGTCAAACCATGAGTCACCGAAGGTAGTAGCAGCTCGCTGTCGAAGTGTTGTGCACTAGCGCGAAGGTCGGAGACATACCGGTGGTGGAATTGGATGTCCGCCTTAGTCTGAACCTCGGCGATGAGTCCACGCAATGCCTCTGAACCTGAAGCTGAGGCATTGGGGGCCGCAGAAGTATAGGGGGGCAATTTCTCGCGTGGGGGTAATGACGGCGCCAGTCGAGTGAACAACTGGTTTTCGGTGATCTCCCACGAAGTACGAGGGGGAACGTTGGGGCAGGGCTTGACCACATATTGCGGGAATGGACTTGGATTACCCCGCGAGTACGCAGTGTCCAGAATCTTCTGGACGCGAACGAGATGCTCCCTGAGCCTGTGGTTTTGATAGCAACTCGAAAAGATAAGCTGAAGCTTGGAGGTCAAGCTTTCAACGTCGTATCCGTCGGGGCTGAGCGAAAACGGAGGAGGCGTCTCAGATGGCCAGTGCTGGAGCAAACGATTTGATGCACTTTTGATATCAGCTTTGATTCTACTGTTGTACAGCTCGAACCGACGTGACTTCAATGCGGGTTTGCTTTCGTCGGGCTGTGCTTCGATAGCACTTTCAGGGCTATCCTCGAAGGGGCGTATGGAGCTATAGAGATGGCTGAGCAATTTTTGAGGCGGGGGTCGATATCCGTCTGAGAGGTTGTAGGATAAATAAGGTGGTGGGTTTTCGAGACGGAACTTTGGATGCGTCGCAAAAGCCACGAGCGTGGGGACAAGTTCGCTGAGCGCTGGTGAGCCATAGGCCATGGCTGGTAGGGAGAACAGGAGGTCGAACACTTCGACCTCCTCAGGCTGTCTGTTGCGTAGGTGATTGAACGCCTGAATCCATATCACTGACAGGTCAGGCTCGAGCCACGATTTGTTATACTGGAGTGACAAAGAAGCTTCCCCATGTACGGCGGCCTTCAACGACTCCATCATTCCCTTTAAATCCTTGACAGCCTTTGCACCGGTCGAGGGATGGTGAACAACATATGCCGCTGTGTAGGCACGATGCTCTCCCGATCCAGCCGCCAGAAGGTCTCTGGCCTTGTACTTGACATCGTGTTTCGCCTTTGGAAGCTCTCTGGGAAAGCCTGGTGGAAGAAGATATGCAGCACGCAGCGCACTGCGATCCAAGAGGTGATCGTCTTGCAATGGAAAGTCTTGAAACAACGAGTCCGACTGGTGCGCCTGGAACAGCTGGAGTCTTTCGCAGTGATCCTTGATCGCTCTCGCAGCGATGTACAATTCGTGATAGGGAGCATTTACCGGGAGGCCCGACCACACCACCGTCTGCATACGCTTTATCTGAGGTGGGTACCATGTACGAGCGGGAGCAAGTGATGCAATCCGCTGCAGGAGCTCTGCGTCGCGAGGCCCAAGCTTCATGATCGACCGACAACCGGCAGATCGTAACAGACAGAGAGCTTCCTCTGTGCCTGTCCTGCCAGTTAATGGGTCGGTGCTGCATCCGCTGCTGGTCAGAGCATGCAGGTAGGCACGATAGAGTTTGTTCGTCATGCTGACATTCCCCGTCAAACAGCCTAGCTCTACATCGGCCGTGTACGTTTGATACGTGACTCGCTTGAGGGGGTCGTCGTGATTGGTCTTGATTTCAACGCGGACGTGATGATCGCACTTCTCGAAGGACACGTCGCCATCAGGTATGAGTACACGGCGAGGGATGAGGTCCTTTTCGACCGAGTGTTTCGGCCGGAGAACTAGTTGATTGACCAACCCAAACATCGTCCCAGTGCATTGATTGTCATCGTAAACCATGCCACGCAGGTTGCGAGACTGAAGGTCGCCATCTTCATCCACGAAAAAGGACAAGCCATAGCGGGGGAGTTCGACAGATAGCTCTAGCGAGGGGGACAGCATGATGATAAGATTCTCGGGGACGTCGAGTGGCTCCAAAAGACGGGAAACCATAGACCAGGTTGGACTTCGGAGGTCTACGAGAGAGTGGTGACCTTTGCGCAGGCGATACTGTCCAGGAATGCAGGTGATCTCCCAATTTTCCGTAGAATGCTGCCAAAACTTGTCGATGGGGCGTATCTCGATGGTAGCAGTGGAGAGGTTCAACCAATGGACGTGGCCCTGGACAAGCGATGCCGGCAGGTCTCCTACCAGCATCTCGCGCGGAACCAACTCGATGATATGTGGCTCTTCTTCGTGTTTCGCTCGTATAATGAGATCCTTGTCTCTCAGTGCAAAGTACACCTGATGGCTTCAGGTTAGCAATTGTCCATCCACTACATGAGATGCGTGCTCACTCGATGCTGAGAGATCATGCCACGTGTCGAGAAAGTCATACCCGGGAGATCCGCCGGTATAACATCCAAGACTCGCTGCATCGAGTGGTCAGCCCCCCATTTTCGCATCCACACTGAGACACGTACCTCGCCAAAGATCTGCAAGTATGTTGGATGCTTGAGTATAGCATCAGGCAATCTGCTCAACGGTTTCCCTTCGACTATCAGGGTCCCATCGAGCAGGCTGAAGTGGACCACTTGGGAGCACTGGTCGTCGGTCGCTGCGGTCTTGCACGAAAGCCATTGCTCGTTTGGAGACGGCAGATGCTGCCAACCCGAACCGCGACGGAATCCAGGCCAAACTCGGCGAATTGCACGGTCAATGCCTTCCCCTGATGAATAAACCTGAATAATCTCAAACAGGACACCCTCGAGCACCAGGGAGAGACGCCGGTCTCGCTGGAGGAGCAGCTGTGAATACGCGGGAGTGCCGGAGAGATTGCTAGGCGTATTATCGTGAATGAATATGGAACAAGACAGCAAGACCTCGATGTCGTCAGCAGAATGGACGAGGCGCTCGATGAGGGTAGCGTCAACATCGAACGTGCTGCGACAGATTGCGGCCATGTCCCGCAAAAGCCAGCGAAGGTCCTCGTCCTCCGGTGTCTGCGCAAGCTTATCCGAAAGCTCTATCACCCAGGAAAACGTCTTCTTGCGAACGCGGCGGAGAAGTCTGACAGCCTTGTTCAAGGCAGCGTCATTAGGTTTTGATCCGAGTAAGCGACCGAGCAAGAACGAAACAGTGTTCATCGTCACCACTTCGAGCCAGTTGGCTTCCACAGTCGTGACGAGGCTCTCCAACTCTTCAAGGAGCGCGTCGCAAAAAGAAGGCTCTTGTAGCTCTTGATGCCACACCCATTCCCCGGTGCTGGCAAGCGGCCCAATTTGAGAAGCCGTCTGAGCCAGCAGGAGGTGAACCTCCGGGCGACGGAAGCTTAACGTCCGGTCACGGAGCTCCCGCAAGATGTTGAGCCACTGCAGCGAACCACCGCTGCGGAGGTGGCCGAACGCGATGAATTCGTGGATTGAGAGGTCCTTGTCGCAATCTGCTTGATCCGCTAAGATCTCGTTGGAGGTATGCGAGGTCGCGGTCAAGTATTTTTGCAGGTTACGATACCGTCCGTTAGGAAGTTCATACGTGCAATGATGCTTGATGTCGATGTTGTCCAACGCTTCCGAGACTGGAGTATGGGAGTGGGTATCAAACCCATAGAACGTCAGGCCATTCTTGACGCAAACCCGATCCTTTGTAGAAGGAATCGATACTTTGCTGTAATGCGTCTTGACGAACGGTTTGGTATCTGACGCAAGAGAGATGCGCGATCTCGGATGCTTGATAAGATAGCGTTTGTTGCTGAGTGCGCTATACTGGCTGAGCAGAATGTACGGTTCTTTCGCTTCTGGGGACGGAGATGAGGAACAGAGGTCGACAAGGAGATGGAACGTGGAAGAACGCCACATGTTGAACGACACCGGACAGTCCAGTTCGAATATAACCGTCGCAGCACGGAGATCCTCTGCCGGCAGAGGCCACTCGGAAACAGCTATTTCCATGCTCCCAAGTCGCCTCTCTAGGTCGCACTTGTGGCATTCACGCTGTGCATGGTATATGCGGCCCTTTAAGTTGATGGCGTAAGTGTGGTCGGTATTAGCCACCTCCTGTTGAAGTGTGGCATGGTGAGCATTGTCCTTCGCGAGCTTGACTAGCTTTTTGTCCACTTTGCGCTGCGCAGCTTCCTCTATCTTTGCTTTAAGAGCTTGATTTGACGTGGAACCTTCGTAATAGCGGACAGCAAAAGCATCGTGGGACATATCTGCCGAAAAAACGGACCATCCAAGATGCGAACGCGAGTGACGAGTGGAAAGGTAGTCGTACGCGTGGCGAACACGCTCAAGGTCTTCACGTTTACGGAGAAGCAAGTTCTCCAAGAGAGCCGTAGGAACTTCAGGAGAGTAATCGGCAAGGATGGGAGTCGCCTCGACAGCTAACTGATCGAGGGCTATCCAGAGCTCGATCGTTGTCAAGAGCATCACAGAGAGATCCTCTGGATTGTTCGCGTAGGTTTTCAACGCACGGGAGGAGTACCTGCTTGCCAAGATTTCGAGCTTCACGCAGGCTTCGTCTGCATCTGTGACATAATTCATCCAAGAAGCAAGGTCCTGAGCTACTGATTCCTCGACATCATAGAGTGCGATATAGGGGTCTGCTTGATACAACTGTGTGAAGAAGGAGCCGTTCATAGACAAGAGATCGTCAAGATCACCTCGGACTAGATGGTCTGGTTCGAAATGAGCCTCTACAGGAGCGGTTTCCTGACTAGCGAGAGATTTGAGAAGGTACTCGCGACTTCGGTGGAGAGAGAGCTGAGTGTCTCGAACAAGATCAAGTTGTGAAGGAATCCATTCGGGGGAAATGTGTTGGGCAGCCTGGATCTCCGTCCACCTCCCCTCGAGGGTTAACTGAAGGTGGGTACATGTCTCGAGGGCTTGGCGCGACAGCCAAGACTGCACGGAAGAACCGACTTGGAGCTTCCTCAGCCGTCTGCTGATCTTGGTAGCCATGAAATGGAGCAGGTCGTTGGGGAGATCTTCCTGGATGGCTTCCATCGCGAGATTGCACATGAAAAATAGCATGAAGGCCTTGTAGGAATCACGGCCAAGGGGCGACCGTTCCATGGAACTCTGGAGGGCAACTCGAATGAGAAGCCAGAGCGGGGAGCGCCGCCAGGGCAGGCGCGAATTATGCCATACAACGTCGTCGCCGACGCGCTTGGTGGTCCGAACAATGTCGGCGGGGCGACCAACACCGCGCAAGATGCCGGTGAGGAGTTCCGTGATGTACCGGGGATGTGCCGTGTCTCGGTTTTCGAGAACGGTAGACTGTGACTTCTGAGTTGTTGGAGCGGAGTCAAGCACGTCGACGTTCATCCGAGTGAGGAAATTTGCTAGCTCGGATTGGAAGGACCTATCGTCAAAGACTTCGTTGGGGACCTCGATGGCCGGCCCAGGATACGAGCACACGAGCTTGCCTCGTGTAGTCATCACAGCGCCGGCCATCGGGGACACCTCCATCAACTCGCATAACGTGCCCTTTGTCTGTTTCCTGCAGATGACTGCCGCGTTCTGGGCACGAACGAGGAACGCGAGGATATCTGTTGAATAGGTACAATGAGCACTTAGCACCTTGAGAATGTCGGTATTTTACCTCCATCTCTCATTCTACCGAGTTGCGAAATAACCTGGCCTTTTTCCAGAGTTTCGAACTGTACTGTAGCCCTCACGTTCTCCAACATTCGTATGATACCATTCCACTGGGGAATATTGGCCATGCTGATGTGCTTGCTATAAGCGCAGGCAGCAGCGCAAATCGCGTCAGCAAGGGAGTGATCGTTCCCAATGGTGTGGTCCTCCCCGTCAGGAAGCTGCAAAGGACAGAAAACATGTGTTATGATGTAGCCCAATGGCAAAGTGTGAGCCTCGTCAGACTCGAGCATGGCAGAAGAAAGTACTAGGGTTGTCAGACGTTGTAGACGAGGGAAGAGGATGGTACATACAGGATTTTCGATTTAAAAACGCTCATGCCGCAAGGCAACGGGCCTTTTATCTCCATGGACTACAGCATTGTCCCAATTTTGGACTTGCGTCGGCGCATGTCGTGCTTCCGATTCTCTGGGCAATCGAGGTGCAAATCCGACGAGACGAGGGAACTTTAAATTAGCAATGAGTTTAGAGCCTGATCTCGTCACTGATCTTGCTTTTTGCAGCGAGCTGGCGGTCCGACTCGAGATTTTGCTGAAATCGATAATTGACGGGGTAATTGACGGAGTACACATCTTCAGGGTCAATGTCAGTTTCATGGCCCAGGTTGCTAGTACACCATCTATTAGCACTGCATGCAGTGGTAGATAAGGTCACTCACCAGACTCAAACTTGAAGCCCGAACTCCGAGTACTAAGGCTAAAGACCCTCTGTGCGGCTTATCGACGACGGATTGACGAGAAATACACCACAGCCAAGCAGTGTCTGCTGACCCTGACAGTGGAGAATCGAGATGAGAATGCGTGTGGATGAGAAGACGGTAGCGGCAACTTGGTGCAAAATCGAAGTGCTAGTACTCCGGTCCCTCCGACGTCTGCTGACCGGGCTTTGAGCCCGAGATCCGAGTAAATTCCACAGAGTGAGGTATGGAGGTAAAAAGATAGAAATCTAAAGTAGCGCAGCCAAAGTCCATCTTCTCTCGCATATACAAATCATCGCGCACAACTCGACGATCATCGATCTGATCATCATCGAAACAAATTTTTCAAGACACCCCCGGTAACCCCTTCGCACCGCCCTGCAGCGCCGGAGAAGTACTATGGCTTCTAGAAACGCTCGCTCGTACACGACGTTCGGAATGCAATCGCGTCCGTTCATCCACGTCGCTGTCAAACTCGAACTCATC
>JBBPRJ010000404.1:0-10332 GCA_038092975.1 Chalciporus piperatoides | reverse complement strand
ACTTCTACCTCGTGATCTTCGCTCGAAGGACAGTCGACATCTGCTCTCTCTCATCTTCAACCAATGGCTGTCACTTTCCACTTGCATAATCCAAAGCATCATCGACATTGTCCCATCACCACCCTCCGCTCAGGCGGTTCGCCTCCCTCGCATGCTGTATCCAAACGTGTTTGATCAAGAAATCGAACCTAAAAACAAGCTCGAGCAGGATCTCTACTCTTCCAACTCAGCGCCTGATGCATATGTCACGGCGTATGTCAGCAAGATGTTCGCAGTACCTAGGAAGGAGCTCCCAGAGAATAAAGTCAAACCCTTGACAGCAGACGAGTTGCGCGAGCGGGGCCGAACAGCCAGAGAAGCGCGCAAGGAAACTCCATCAGATAACTTGGGGAGCGTGCCGATCCCAGAGACCTCAGAAGATACTACTGACACGCCACAAATGACCTCCGAAGCGAGCGAAGAGATTCTTCTCGGTTTTGCTCGCCTGTAC
Organism: Chalciporus piperatoides; assembly: GCA_038092975.1. NCBI lineage: Eukaryota > Fungi > Basidiomycota > Agaricomycetes > Boletales > Boletaceae > Chalciporus > Chalciporus piperatoides. The sequence continues at coordinate 9,842 of JBBPRJ010000404.1, read as the reverse complement.
TCTGGGATGATCAAAGTTGGGACAAAGGTATATTGTCTCTTGCCCAAATACGACGCAACACTGCCCCCCAATCATCCCACAAATGTGAACAATATCGTGATTGCTGATGTGGAGGGTCTATATGTTATGATGGGCCGCGAGTTGCAACCCGTCGATAGTGTCAGAGCCGGAAATACTTTCGCGATTAGGGGATTGGAAGGAAAAGTCTGGCGAAATTCGACACTATGTTCTCCGGGAGAGGCAGGCGTTCCCCAGGATAGTAGTCCCCAACGAAATGAGGAATGTCTCATCAATCTCGGCGGCGCTAGTCGAATGGTATTTTGTCTTGTTCATGCTATTCATGTCCGACGTGCTGAGTTCAATCCTAGGCACCTCCTATCGTGCGTGTCGCCCTAGAACCCGAGAACCCCGCGGATATGCCTAAGCTGGTTGCTGGACTCACCTTGCTAGCACAGGCCGACCCGTGTGTGGAGTCATTCCAGCAGCAAACCGGCGAGCACGTTATTCTCACTGCTGGAGAGTTGCATTTAGAGGTGCGCTCTTGGCCCTATTTCATTCCAAAGCTTATAATTCCCTTCTGCAGAGATGTCTAAAGGACCTGCGCGAGCGTTTTGCGCGAGTCGAGATACAAGCCTCCAAGCCGATCGTCCCCTTCCGGGAGACTGCCGTCAAGGCTCCAGGTGACCCCTTTGTGCGATTCCATCTTTTTCTGATATCTGATATTGTCTTCGTTTAAGATATGGCGCCTCCTAAAACTCCCAATGCTGCTCGTGGAACCATGAGGGGAGGGAGTATTCAGAATCTCGTGACCTTTACCGTACGGTCGGCACCTTTGCCGGAAAACATACTTCTATTTATCCAACAAAATCTGGCAACACTCAGGCTAATGCTGCAGGAACGAAAGTCCAACGATCAAGGACTTTCTGATGGAGATAGCAATGCCGTTGTTGAAGGGGATCGTCCCGAGATGCAGGGAGATATAGTGCATGTCCCTAGCGTCAAACCAGAGCAGTTCTGGGATGCCTTGAAGGAGAAATGCCAGGAAGCGGGAGGTGAATGGTCTAGTATCGTGGATAGGATTTGGGCCTTCGGTCCTCAAGGTGCTGGAGGTTGCATGCTTATTGATGCTCGCAAAGATGCAACCACGATATCGTGCGTACTTCGAAAATTATAATGATTTGTTTTGCTAACTTCTCATGTAAGCCTCAAACGACGCTTGATGCGGGATCAAGCCTCACAAGACATCCGTAATGCCCGACAGAGCGAATTTGATGTCACTGGCTATATCGAAGCTGGATTTCAGCTTGCAACCTTCCAGGGCCCACTTTGTGCAGAGCCTATTGAAGGTCTCGCATACTTTGTGGAGGATGTCCATCTAGATGATGAAGGGTTGGAAAGGGAAATTGGTAGGCTCTCATCCTTGATAAGGTCTACCAGCTGATGAGTGATTGGGATAGTCCAGAATAGAGTGTCCCAAGTGACAGGATCCGTCATCTCAGTTGTAAGAGATGCCTGCAAGAATGCCTTACTCGATTGGTCGCCCAGGCTCAAGCTGGCGATGTACTCGTGTGACATTCAGGCCTCGAGTAAGTGTCTGAGCAGACGCTGACTCAGCCGTTAATTATTTCTCCCAGCGGACGTCCTTGGGAAAGTGTACGGCGTGGTGGCGAAACGTCGTGGCCGAATCGTGGGTGAAGATATGAAAGAGGGGACGGCCTATTTCACTGTCTCCGCCCTACTGCCAGTGGTTGAGAGTTTCGGCTTTGCAGATGGTAAGTCGATGCTCGACTCGTATATGACGGCAACTGAACTGTGACCAAGATATACGAAAACGAACATCGGGAGCGGCGAGCCCTCAGTTGATTTTTAGCGGGTAAGTCACGACTGTGTGCCTGTGAGAGTTGTACTAAAACTTAGCGAACAAGTTATGAAATGCTTGATCAAGACCCATTCTGGGTCCCCACGACGGAGGAAGAGCTAGAAGACCTTGGTGAGAAAGCGGATCGGTCAAATGTAGCCAAGGAGTATATGGATGCCGTGCGGGAACGCAAGGGGATGTTTATTGACAGAAAGATTGTGCAGTTCGCGGAGAAACAGAGAACGCTGAAGCGGTGATGACCTTGTTGAAGGGTACCCATGTGTTCGTATGATAGAACACAAGTATAACTGCAATACTTTGACGCGATACTCTCCCATGTCGCGATAAAACTGGGATGGGAAAAACTCCTGGTACCTGTGGCAAATGAACTCGGTAGCGACGGTAGACAAGCGTATGATTACGTAACATCCCTTGAAGACCTTGCGGGTAACTTTATCCATGTTCTGTCAAGTTCTTGTACCTCCTCCTCATCGTCCCCCCCAAACGTCCCACCAGCAGTTTGGCAATATTCATCACTGCCCCATAGCCCGTCAATGGCTACCCTCGGCGTTGCCTACGGTGGAATGACTTACCAGAATGGTGGTGGTCCCGATGAAGTCCCCGAAGAGCAATATATCACTACATTCTTCTGTCGCGCTCTGTACGATTACCAGACGAAGGACGCATCATCTCTCTCCTTTCGCAAGAATGACATCATCGAGGTCTTGACTCAGTTGGAATCTGGATGGTGGGATGGTCTTCTTGGTGACGAGCGGGGATGGTTTCCGTCCAACTATGTGACTGTGATCTCTGACGAGGAGGCCGAACTCGCATTATCGCACTACGACCAGCACGCCCTGCGTCATGCCCAAATGCAAGAAGTACGGGAGACGCCACATGATTCTCATGCAAGTGCCAGTCATGTCATACAAAACGAAACCGCCCAAGACCAATATACCTCGGAGCCCGAGTGGGGAGCAGGCGAGGGATCGGGCCCTTCAAATGGTTTTCTGGAACTTGGAAATGCCGTATCTGAAGGAGAAACAATGTCAAATGACTTCTGGATGCCAGAGGTCACGCAGGATGGTCAGGTGAGTAATGTGATTTCTGCGTTCATCCCCGAAAGCATTCGTTGATACTCAAATTCCTCGTTAGATTTACTACGTCAATACCCAAACTGGTCAACGTTCTCGTGATCTCCCTCTCGAGATCAACGATGCCTCTGATGGAGATCTTGCTGGTTTGACCGTTTCACAGCCCAGCGCCCGTACTGGGACAGGAGCGGGTCTCGGCCTCAGTGTCCTAACAGAGACCGCTATTGCCGGCTTTGGCGTACCAAAGCGGTCCGGCACTCCAGAACCTTGGGCCAGAAGACTCGCAGATGATGGCATGTCGTACTATTATCTGAACAAGCTCACTGGCCAAGTGAGCTGGACGCTCCCAGAGGGCGAGGCTCCAGCCAAGAATGGCCGTGCTCGTGCTCTGACCGGTTCTTCTACGACTTCCTCCAATTTCTTTAGCAATCAAGATGAACCGGAACAGATCACTCGCTCGCATTCTGACTCTGTAACATCACAGGTCCGCAGGACACGGGATCGAAGCCACAGCACCTCTGAGCATATCAGTGACTCAGATGACTCCGTTGTTTACTCTTCGGATCCTGACAACTCGCCCTCCGCGAGCAGGAGTTCCCAGAACGGTCAACGGGACGAGCTCGTTCAAGCAGCCCAGAGGAACCCCGCATTGGAGCTTACTGCCGCCGAGAGGATCGCTCAATCATTGCAACAATCGCTTGCACCTCCCCTCCCGGAACTTGTTTCTGACCTATCCCACATCGCTCGGGGCGCCATCGCGTCCGTCGTTCAGAAAAACCAATTGCTCAACGCAGTTTCTCGTCGGTCAGAACATGCGCAGGTTTTGGACAACCTTATCAGGGTAGTCGTGGTTGCTGTTCGTAACCTCCTTTACATTTCCGCCCCTCCATCCGGTCATATACCCAGCCAACTCATCCCTCGTGATGCCCGAGATCGACGTGAAACCACTGCTGCACAAACACTCCTTAAACCTGCACAGCGCAAGGTTACTGCCACATTATCGAAACTGGTTCTTTCTGCCCGAGCGATGGAGTATGATTCAGGCCCCGCCGCACAGGAAACCGCTTCTCGCATAGAGAGTGATGCAGAAGAGCTGGACAGGGCCATTGTCGCTTTTCTTGTCGAAGTCCAACGGTATCACAGTGAGCAACAGCAACTATCAGTCGGTGCCAAACGAATACGAGGTTGCCTTTCCGCGATCTACGTTGGACTTGGGTTGGTCGGAGCCGGATATGGTGGAACGTGGAAGGGATTTGGTTGGGTTCCAATAGATGATACCGAAGAGCTCCCGCAGACTGTTCTCAGCTCAGAGGCGTTCTCTGAATTCAAGACCCACATGGTATCCGTCCAAGCAAAGTTTGGTTGTTTCCATGCTGCTTTGAGGAATAGGACTAGCGGATCTCGTAAGTGGTGTCCCGTTCGATCGTTTCCCTTAGCTTAATCTACCACATAGAACAACGTGTATGGATGGCAAGCAAGGACATCCTCGCAGGGCTGCTGACGCTTTTGCTGTTTGTGTCCAACCTTCACATTGCTCGTCATGTCGACATCGATGGCTTTTACTCCGAAGCGACCGACGCTGAGAACGCTGCGTTGTACACTCAAACGGTGGACAAAGCACGACTGCTGACCCGCACTTTGGAGGCGGCTGTGCAAGCCCTATACGACGACACCTCAACCTTGCTACTGACGACCCAACGTATCCGCCGGCCGGTGGGCAGGTTTGCGTCACAGGACAGGGACGATCTTTACGAGTATGTTGATGGAATAGCCTCCTCGATCAAGTCAAATCTTCAATTCCTCTTGCAAACCCTCGACGCCCTGCTATCTCTAGGTCATGATCAAGCCGACATTGCTGACGGAGATTACAAGGGTGCGATTGAGTGGCGTGTGTCGCGGTTGAGCATCATGGATAGTCATTACGCTGCACGGCCCATGTCTGTCCTCAACCCTGCTGATCCAGAGAGCGAAGACATTGTTGATATTGAGGTGGCGTTCGGTGCACCGGGAAGCAAGAAGGGTACCATCCATTCCGACCACGTTCCAACGTTCCGCAGCCAATCTCAAATGTCCGACACCACGATCACCCTCGGAGATCGCTCTATGCCCGACTCCGCATGGAGCACCACCTCAAGCGACTATGCCTTGTCAATGCACACTTTGGTCCCGACGGAGGGGGGCAAGGATGGAACTTCGATGAGCGATGCGATGTCACTGCATGATGACGAATGTAGGTTTCGTTTCGTCCGGCGCTCTCCGCTATTAACAAATTAATCCAGCTACTGCGGCCCGGACTGCAACCAATGCACAGAAAATCAAGAAAATTTTCGGTGACGATGCTCCTGAACATATCATCAGTACAAAGCCATGGTATCTGCGTCCAGACTACACGAAGGAGGATATGGTGATCGACGTGGATGGTAGTGCTCGAGCTGGCACAGTTCCCGCATTGGTCGAACGCCTCACGTCACACGAGACTGGTGGTGCGTGGCTAATGGCAGCATGAGAGGCATTTCCCCCTGACTTTTTAATTAGACCCAACGTTCATCAAGACGTTCTTGATGACCTATCAGTCATTTACGACGCTCGATGAGTTGTTCGATCTCCTCGTGCGACGCTTTTACATCCAACCACCGGATAACCTGACTCCCATCGAGTTGGAAGAGTGGAAGAAGCTTAAGCAACACATCATTCAGATGAGGTTCGTTTCTGGTTGTTGATGCTTGCCATGCTGGCTCTTACCCGACGACTTGCAGAGTTCTCAATACATTGAAAGCTATGGTCGCAGATGATGATTTCCTCGACAAAGAAGATATGTACATTCTCGATCGAATGAAGGACTTCTTGCAGCAAGAAGCTGTCAGCAAGATTGCCATCTCCAAGCAACTAGTAATTTTGATCGACCGTGCTGTGAGTAAAGCGAGACTACTGAAAGGCACTGATGCTCATGAGACTTTCAGCGAGCCGGAGAACTCAAGAAGACGATCACACCTAATCTAGTATCCCCTCCTACATCTATCGCGCCCAAGGCAGGCAAGCGGGTGAAACTTCTCGATCTTGACCCCTTGGAATTGGCGCGACAGTTGACTATTTTCGAAAGTCAACTGTATCAGAAAATTCGCCCTATGGAATGTCTTTCCAGATCGCGAGAACAGAAGACTGACTACAACGACACTATCGCTCGTGTTATTCAAACGAGCAACAGGGTAAGTTTATACATTGCCACTAACACTTAAGCTTATGTTCTTCGAGATCGCCAACTGGGTTGCGGATTCGGTCCTCAGTCATGAGGACTCTAGGAAACGAGCTGCCGTTCTCAAGCAATTCATTCTCGTTGCCGATGTAAGCAGTTTGCTGTCCGCCTGAATATACCTGTATCACTAATCCTTACAATCTAGCGGTGTCGATCATTGCATAATTACTCCAGCATGGTTGCGATCGTATCTGGACTGAATTCCCCTCCTATACGCCGGCTGAAGCGTTCATGGGAGCAAGTCAATTCGCGACACATGACACAGCTGAACGCCTGCGAAACGACGATTGATTCAGGAAAGAATTTCACCAACTATCGGTCAACCCTTGCCAAAGTTGCACCCCCATGCGTACCATTCATTGGTAAGGACCCTAGTGTGATGTTCGACCTTGCTTCTAACTCGATGAACACTAGGTGTCTTCCTAACTACTCTGACATTCATTCAGGATGGTAGCAAGGACACTTTACCTGGCAATTTGGTTAACTTCCGGAAGCGGCAGAAGGCCTCGGAAGTCATTCAAGATATTCAGCGATGGCAAACTCTACCGCATCACTTCCACCCCCTTTCAGCAGTCCAGATTTATATTGAGGAGTCCCTTGGGAAGTTCAGTGACCAAATGGATGTCGGTGACATGTTCTGGAATCTCAGTTTGGAACGAGAGCCTCGTGAAAGGGAGGATGAAAAAATGGCGCGTTTACTTCAAGAGAGTGGATTCTTATAAATGGATCTTAGTCGGGATGATATTCTGTTCTTGTATCTTAATGCTTTCTCTACGTGTATTGTATGGTTACCCTAGCAGAAATTGGGTCAAGAAAAGCAGGCTCAGAGGTCCGTTGAAGACTGACTCAAACAGCATCATCCTCCGAACGGACGAGCCCTGCGTGTTTCCAGCCACACCTTTATATGTAAAGTTTGCGTCCGTTTATGCTTGATGAACGTTTGAACATTCGTCGGCGTCAAGCTTCAAATAAGGTCACTGAAAAGATTGAGCATACACAAATCCCGATATTGTAAACGAAGTAGTCAGGCATCAATACATCACGAGTGATCCCCTCCCAAAGGGGGTATCAGTATTCGAACAAGAAAGCATTCGGTCAACGGGCCCAAGTCGAAGTGCCAACGTCACCGACAGAGCGATGGAACGGTAACCCCTGAGTCCCCTGCGATTGGTAACGTGAAAACGCGGAACCCCTTGGCACGTTGCCACGGTAGCTCGTCGACTGATAATTGGCAGCAAAAGAGTCTACCGGTACAGAGTTGTCAGACGTGTTAGACGGGGAGGAGTGGACGATGGCCGTACCGCGTAGTACACCCTGTTTCCTGAAGCCTAGACAGTGCAGGAAGGTCGCTTTAAGGAAGACCAACGTCGTCGGGACGACGATGTACGCAAGGAAGAATATGGCTCCAGCAGTGATCGGATGTGTGCTCACTAGGATAAATGGATTCTGCTCAGTGAGAACGGGTGGTCAGACTATAAGCACACGTACCATAGTCCATCAAGGCTATCAAGGCTGCAACGAACTCATGACGGAAGGCCTCGAAAGGAGGCCAAGTCCATACAACCCAAAAACCTACGCATGCGTAGGACCAGAGCACCTTGACCTGCTCGGCGATGAAAATGCACACAGCTTCTAGGAGCCTGAGGATTTTATCGCAAATGTCGGGAAAGTCGATATCCTCAATGCCTCTGGGAGCCATGGGACTTGATGATGATGGATGTGGACACGCGGACGGTTCAGCAAGGGAAGTGGATTCTTAAGGAAGTGACTCGAAGACTGCGCAGCATGGATCAGATCCGGTTCGCTAAGACCTTCAGGCAAGCACCTCACATTTTGGTGCTTGTTGTCAGTGGGTGGATTCAAACAGCTGTAGAATCACACTGAGAACTTGCACTGACTCCTACTTCGAATCTCGGTGTTGTGTCAAAGAGTTGAAGTTGTCGATCAAGTCAACTCAGGCTCTGTCTCACGCCCTATCCATCCTCTGTACCACAAACAATCTCTCAGCTCATGGCACAGAAGGAGCTCTCCTACTTCGAGCGAGAGCGCGATCGGCTTTCCGCTGAGATCACCGCAGTAATGCAACTTTCTCATCAACCTAGCAGCACGGATAGGCTAACACGTCCGCAGGGGTTCGAGGAATTGTTATCTTCGAGCAACGTCCTGAATCGCAAGCTCGAAGAAGTGCTTGGAATGACTAGAGAATATGAGACCATAGCTTCCCTCTGGCAAAGCTTCCATGAACTGATGCGGGGTCAGAGTCAACCAGTGGAGGATCCCAGAACAGTACCTGGCACTGGCGCACACGTTGTCTCTACGAACACTCGACGTCAATAAATTCATTCCCGGACTGTGGTTACAATAGAGAGAGGGTGAGCTACATCGACATCATTTTCATGATATTTGCGAAGAGACTATCCAAGTACAGGCAGTAAAACAGAGCGTATGTATGTATAAGTGCAGCAGAACAAAAGGAAGATGAATGCGTTTAAAAAGGTCCATTTTACACGTCTGCCCAAGAGGCCACCTAAACAGATCGTGAGATTGCGTTGTGGAGATAGCAAGGGTGCAACACACCCAGGAGAACCCGGCAAACTCTTGCTGATCACGAGATGACAACTGGCCATGTACGGGAGTCAACGTAGGCTGTTCACGAGTGAATTCTTCATCGAAGTTGCTTGTATCGGCGCTGCCGTTCTATGAAGGATCTCAAGCAAGTGGCTTCTGAACAGATTGAACAACTTACAATGGTGGGGAAATATGGGGGAGGAATCCGCTTGTTGAGAATATCGTCAAAGTTGACGTCCTTGAAGAAAGGATGCTTCTTGACCTCCTCAGCATCTGCTTTGCCGGAGCCGAGACGGCGAGTGGGATCCCTCGTCAACAACTGTGTGGGACTTCAACACGGGCAATCATGAGTACAGACCGTACGGAACGCACCTTCTGTAGGATGGAAACAGCATCCCTTGGCATGGTGATCGGGTATAGTGGCTCATCCTCAAGAATGGCGTCGAAGATTTCATCCTCGTCATCACCACGGAAGGGCGACTGTCCAAGCAACATCTCATATGTCAGCACACCAAAAGCCCACCAGTCAACGGCGCGTCCATAACGTTGCTCCAGAAGGATCTACCCAAAGGTTAATTCAATTGAACTGCTTGAAGATGATTCGTTGGCGAACCTCGGGTGCCATGAACTCTGGAGTACCACAGAAGGTGCTGGTGGTCGAACCGTGCCACATCTCCTCCTTGCAAAGCCCATAATCTGCCACTTTGACATGACCATCAAGCGTCAGCAGGATGTTGTCCAGCTTGAGATCGCTAAAGAAACATGAGGCACCGAATCATGGCGGGTCCACGAAAGGGCTGACCGGTAGATGATTCCATTGGCATGGAAGTATTCCAAAGCTAGAAGAACCTCGGATGCGTAGAACTTTGCCTGGCGCAGGGAGAATTGCTTGCGCTGGATGTGCAGCATGAGATCTCCTCCACTAACGTACTCCATGACGAAGTAAACACGGGTTTCGGTCTGGAAACATGAGTGAAGACCGAGCAAGAAGGGGTGACGTTCGCGAGCAGCGGTCAAGAACACGCGCTTCTCGGAACGAGTGCTAAACAAAGCGTCAGCAAGCGTCAAC
>JBBPRJ010000403.1:0-10337 GCA_038092975.1 Chalciporus piperatoides | reverse complement strand
TGGCTCCAGTCCCCTGATACAGGGTGTCGTCATGTTTGGACGACAGCGTAATCAGGTTGGAATTCTTGTGGAACCCCGAGAGGAGTACCGAATAGACACTAGGAATGGACAGGCTGTACACGAGTTCCGAGACAAGATTTGGTGAGAAGATTCGGAGTGCTTTCAGGTGTTCGTGCTCATTTTTGTGCAGGCCATTGGTCGAGGAGGCAAATGGGACAGCGCCTGCGTTCAGCCGTATCTTCAAGGAGATGATACTGATCACACGTAGTGACAAGCCTCTTGCAAGGACAGCAAAGGGCAGTGTGCAGCGGAAGGTAGTACTCATAGAGTACGAGGCCGAGATCAAGGCGCTGTGAGTACGATTCAATCGTCTGAGATGTATTGGGCCGAGGACTTACCTTCGGGCAGGTATAAGGCGTCCGGGAGTGGTCTGGGATCGCTCAGCCAGATTCCCCCTCCGTCAGACTGGGACTGCAAAACAGTGGGTCGGTGGCTGGAGGAACATGCATCCGCCATAAGTGGCGGTCGAAATATTGACCCAAGCGCGGATCTATTTGCTCAAGGCTTTGACAGGTGGGTGGGAGTGGGTTTGTTGAGTTGCAGCCTCTTCTCACCTAACTGCTAGTTTGAGCGTCACGTACCTTCGAAACCAAACTATCGCAGCTTTACAGGGGTCCCAGGACCCTGATGTTCGTCGAGTCGCCACGCGTCTCCCAGCGAACATCGTATTTGCGAACCCAACCATCGAGCTTCTTTCCGACCGTATAACTGCTCTCGTCCACGCAGATGCACTGCATCCCCTGGATTCTGAACCTATAGAACAGCGCAAGGCCGCGATGGAAGCAATGATCGAAAAGTATTCCGCGGGGCTCAGAGGGAATCCACATGGTATCGTCGCGAATGGTATAATTGACTATGGGACGTTGCCCTGTCGGGCTGTCGTGCTCCTGACAGGCACCACTGGCGGTCTTGGGTCCTTCTTACTCGCTCAATTGTTGGAGGACAGCAGGGTAGAGAAGGTGTATGCCTTCAATCGTCCGTCAGCATCAATGTCGATGGATGGCCGCCAAAGATCTGCGTTTGCTGACAAAGGACTACCCGTCGATCTCCTGAGCTCAAGTAAACTTTGCTACGTTGAAGCGGATGCTTCTCAAGACAATTGTGGATTATCACCGTCGTTTTATGAGGAGGTACGCAGCCCCATTTCTTTGTGAAATGTTGCTTATAACCCGCAATTCAGCTCCGGAAGTCGGTGACCATCATCATTCATAATGCGTGGCGGCTCGACTTTAACTTGTCGCTACCATCGTTTGAGCCTCATATTCGTGCAACCCGGAATTTGGTCGACTTGGGGATTAACTCATATCGCCGTGCAAACCTTCGCTTCGTGTTCACGTCTTCAATCGGTTCAGCGCACTCCTGGGATCGTTCAAGAGGACTCTATCCGGAAGAAGTTCTGCTGGATCCATCTTATGCTGTCGGTGCCGGATATGGTGAGAGTAAATATGTTTCTGAAAGGGTAAGCGGCAAACATGCCTTCGTCACCCATGTTTGTGTTCTCTGACGGACGTCCATCGACAAGATCATCGCCAAGAGTGGCCTTCATGCAACCTCGCTGCGAATTGGGCAAATAGCTGGAGGGTCCAATGGGTCGTGGGCCACAACCGATTGGGTACCTATTCTTATCAAGTCGAGTGCCGCGCTAGGAGCGCTACCAGCAGCACAGGGCGTAAGTTGGCTCTGAAAAACTTTACGAAGTGACACCAAGCTGACGGTTATAGTCTGTCTCATGGCTGAGAGCCGAGGAGGTGGCTGCTGCTACCCTCGAGATAGCATTTTCAACGATGGCACCACCGCCAGCGCTCAATATCGTGAATCCTCATGGTGCTTCGTGGTCGGAAATCTTTACCTCCGTGCGCCAGGCGCTCATCGAGGAAAGGGGTCTTCGCGAGGATGAAGTACCGATGATTCCTTTTGCAGAATGGCTTGATCGTCTCGAGAAACGGGCAGAAGGTGCTTCCGCCGAGGATGCAGTCCAAGTGGTGAGCATGAATTGGGACTCGGGTTTTTCTTTCGCTGATCTTTGCGACCTCGTGCGCACAGCCGGCGATCAAGCTCCTCGAATATTTCCGGGTCATGGAAGAGGGCAATCGGGCGACCTGGATCAAAGATCGTGCCACGCCTGATAATGTGGAGGCGTGCGGGGGTGTGACATTCGACACCTTGAAAGCACGGGCTGTGAGCCGAACGATGGATCGGATGAGGCCTGTTGGAGAGAAAGAGGCATGGTCGTGGGTACGATATTGGACCTCGAGACACTTTTTTTGAATCGGATAAACACACGACGGCGGCTTGTCAGATGTGTAGTGTTTGTCTTGACTCTGGTACTAACTGTCGATCATTCTACATGTATTACCATCAGGGTTTATGCTACGTGCAAAGACTCGTGCCACGGACTGCATGAACAGCCAAAGTGGGAAACCCCATGGCTTTGTAAATATCGCTCAAGCGGTCGAAGGGCACCATCGACGTCGAGAAGGTGTTCCTGAGAATTATGTAATCTCAGGCTTCTGCAATGTTCAATCTCCAGCTCGGTTGAACTCGTTTGACACGTTCGACTTCGATGTGAGATCTGCCAGTGAGATCCAAGGACTTTCAAATCAAGGCCATTCGCGACCAACGGGATCACCGTAAAACAAATTTCTCGGTATTTACCATACTGCTCCTCCGAGAAGGTGAGCCCCTTCCGAACTGGCATTGTGAACAACTTCAAGAGAATCGAGATCGTGTCCTTCAATGGACCCACCAATCGACACGTTTTAGCAACGTGTTAGTGACTTCGAAAGTTCCGATTGGGAACTTTGCGGAGCTCCTTGTGTAATGCGATGGCAACCAGACTTGCTGTGTCCCTAGAGTATACGTGTGCTGACCCTTGACCCTTCCAACTTCTAACTCACTTGTACATTCTCCACATGAACCCATCCCAACCAACCAACCGTAGAGCTAAACTGCAAAAGCGTTTTCATGACGTTCTTGCTGGCACGGTCAAAATTGACCCTCGGAGCGCGAGCCTTTTCCTGGAAGGCCTCTGCGCACAGGATGACCCAGCGGTGTGCGTAGACGAAATCATCAAAAGTGCTCATGGTACCTCCTCAGTCCAGTCGGCAATGCGTTGCGACTTATCCGTTCAATTCATGAACGGACTGGGGTCCAAGGCATTGGAGTTTCTCCTCAGAGCCCAAGACTTGGGTGGCAACGCCTTGGACAGTCTGCTGTTCCACGTGGTCGAGCCACCTGTCTTCTGGACTGCTTTCGTTCGCATGCAGGAAGAAAGGGCGTTGAGCGAGGATGCCCAGCTGGCTTTTGCCAGAGTTCTCGCTCGACTCTTGACCCTAAAAGAGCGAGACACTAGTTCCTATCGAAGCGTCGCAGCTCGACCAGTCATCTTGGACGGCCTCACTACGTCTTCAAAGCATGAAATCAGAGAGATTGGTTACCTCATCAAGCATCTTCTTGCCAGTGCGAGTCCAACGGGAGCTCGTGACGGCCTAGGCGAACCTGGCGGACGCCATGATAACGACTTCGCCCGTTTTCGAGACATCTCCATCCTTCCCACTGGCGACGAAATCATGTGTCGAAAGCCTCCTTTCCTCCGTAACGCATTTCACGAAGACCTCGGTACCCCCGCCTCGAAGACGGCTGTTGAAGATTATCTAGACAACAGCTTTCGCATGTTGAGGGAGGACATGGTCTCCGACATCCGAGAGGAGGTGGCGGCAGCCCGCCAGAAGAACGGGAGGTATCGTGGTCTTCGCATTCAAGGTCTGACTATGGCCGGTATCTTCACGGGCACCGAAGATCGGAAGACTCGCTGGGGTGTCAAGCTCCAATGTAACCGCGACTTCTGGCAACTCAAGGATATCAAGGGTGATGACAGAAGAAGAGACTTCCTCAGTCGTGATCCCCGTGGCTCCAGGATTCTGAGGCACCAGTCACTTGTTTGCCTTGTGGCTGGTGAAGAGATCATCAGCTTTGGAACGGTGAATCGCGTCGAGGCACTCTTAGCCTGCAATCCTCCCATCCTAGTCATCCAGCTCAATGACGTTATCAATGCGAGGAAGACCATCTGCTCCCTCTTCGCACGTAAGGGAGTGGAACTCATCCAAATCGACACTGCTACATTCGCCTTTGAACCCGTGCTCGCTGCGCTGCGGGGGATGCGTACCATTCCTCTCTGCAAGGAGATCCTCTTCTGGAACACAGGGCTTCCTGTGTCCCCTGTGTCAAATCGGGTAGCTCTGTCGCGCGTCGTCGATGCGTTGCGATTAGACCCTTCTGTCACTTTGGGCACCCTTTTGAGACTCCCCACTTCCGTCCATCTCGATGAACCTCAAGCAAAATCTCTGATCGCGGGGCTTACACAACGCGTTTCCTTAATACAAGGACCCCCAGGTGAGCATCATTGATCGGATCCTTGCAACTTCTCATTGTACTTCAGGAACGGGAAAATCGTTCATAGGTGCTCTCCTGGCCAAAGCGCTCCACGATAAAACGTCTCAGACCATCCTTGTCGTTTGCTACACAAACCACGCGCTCGATCAATTCCTCGGAGATCTTCTTCGGCATGGCATCCCGGACGATTCGCTTGTACGTCTCGGCGGTCGCCCCAACCAGGCGATGGACCGCCTCGCCCTTCACAACCAACCGCGACCTCTAGTGAGGTACGCATCGGGCACCATTGAAGAACTCAAAAACAGCGCGACTCGCCTGGACAAGAAGCTTGAAAACCTTGCTAACAGATTGTCGAACGTCGATAAGAACTTGATCATGCACCTCAATTCTAAACATCGAACATTCTTTAACGCGTTCCAGGTGCCGGTCGAGTCTGGTAGTGGTATGAGGCGCGTCGGGCGGGATGGGAAGGCAATCGGGAAAGGATACCTCTTTGCACGATGGAGGTGGGGGCAGGATGCTGGAGTGTTGAAAGCTGAACCTCATGTTCGAGCTGCTGCTCACATTTGGGGTATGGACCGATCGGCTCGGATGCGGTTGATGGAGGAGTGGCGCAATGAAGTCGTCCTCGAAGCCGCACAGTCGATATCTAAGGCTGGACAGACGTACAACACGTTGCAAGACGATATCAAGTTGGAGTTTGGAGAATGCACCGTCGCCACTCTGCGTCAGAAGCGCGTTATCGCGTGCACGACTACAGGTGCAGCCATCTATGCAGACGCTATCAAGAAAGTCTGTCCTGAGATCCTCCTGGTAGAAGAAGCCGGAGAGATCCTCGAAAGTCATGTCCTGACTGCCTTGTCTCAGCGAGTCGAGCAGATGATACTCATCGGCGACCACAAGTGAGTCCGAAGCATCCCTCGCCTTTGCGTGTCTGACACGATCACACAGGCAATTGCGACCAAAGGTCAACAATTATCAGCTGACCGTCGAAAAGGGTGACGGATATAACCTCAACCGATCGCTTTTTGAACGCCTCGTACTTAAGGGTTACCCTCATACGACTTTGACCATGCACCACCGGATGCGTCCCGAGATCTCCACCTTCGTTCGCGAGCTTACCTACCCAGAACTCGTCGACGCACCCTCGACCTTGCATAGGCCCGACATCCGTGGAGTTTCATCGAACGTCATCTTCGTGGACCACACGCATCCTGAAGACGACGATTCACTCATAGGCGATCATCTGGATGGCGGCGCTAAAGGATCGAAGCAAAACAGCTACGAGGTAGAGATGGTACTCAAGATAGTTCGCTACCTTGGTCAACAAGGCTACAAGGGCGAAAACATTGTCGTTCTTACTCCTTATCTCGGCCAACTATACAAGCTCCGAGATGCACTAAAGAGCGACAATGACCCGATCCTCAACGAGATGGATTCCTCGGATCTCGCACGTGCTGGACTCTCATCCTTCGTCCCAGCCGAAGAAAAGGCTAAGAAGGCCTCAATCAAGCTAGCTACCATTGGTAAGCAAGATGTCTGACGTTCCTAGATCGATTGTGCTCACTTTATCGTCACTCGTACTAGATAACTATCAGGGGGAGGAAAGCGACATTGTGATAGCGAGCCTCACAAGGTCTAACACATCTAACGCGATCGGTTTCATGGACTCGCCTGAGCGCCTAAACGTCCTTCTCTCTCGGGCGAGAG
Organism: Chalciporus piperatoides; assembly: GCA_038092975.1. Taxonomy (NCBI): domain Eukaryota; kingdom Fungi; phylum Basidiomycota; class Agaricomycetes; order Boletales; family Boletaceae; genus Chalciporus; species Chalciporus piperatoides. Next base: position 4,175 of record JBBPRJ010000403.1, on the reverse strand, counting down.
ACGGACTCATCTTGATCGGCAACTCCGACACATTCTTGCGTTCCAGGAAAGGCGGAGCCCTCTGGGGCCGGTTGTTGGCACTGTTTGAGAAGAAACAGTATATCTACCAAGGGTTCCCCGTCAAGTGCCAGCGTCACCCAGAGCATGCGGTCGTCCTCAAACATGCAAGCGATTTCGATGATTACTGTCCTGACGGCGGATGCATGCAGTCGTGGTAAGTGCAAGGATAATTTGTTCTGAACCATCCTCACCTCGACCTCATATGACACCTTCAGCGGTTTCATCCTTGGATGTGGGCATGCCTGCTCGATGAAGTGTCACCCTGATCGACTCCATTCGCTCGCCGACCCCCACGCTGTCTCGCAGTGTAGACACAAGCTGAATGCGACATGTTCGGCGGGTCGTCATCAAATCCGTTGGGAATGTCGAGCTGAACGACCCTTGACGTGTTCAGCCTGTAAAAAGGCCGCAAAGCAGAAACCCGTGGAGGTCGAATCGGAACACCAACCGGAAGCTGAACCATAGTAAATGCGGCAGCAGAGCACCGCACGACTCAGGATTGGGAGGACGCAGGTTTGACACAAGAGGTATCACGAACTTCTGCATCGTCGTGCGTACATGAGTCATCACTATCATACACATTTCATCCGCGTTTTTGTTTTGTTTTCCGTTTGACTGCCCAGTATGTAGTTCTTTTGTCCTTGTCGCACACTCCCTCAGTCGCATTCTACACGACTGAGGTGAGCTTCATGAATTCCTTGTTAGTAGATCAGTATTCGTCACAGAGCTCAGGGTCCCGACTCCCGAGATTGACCCCCATCAGATAAACATGGAAAAGGTCAGCCCATCGACTCGGAGTGAGGTGCTGCTAGTAGTGGCGAGTGCTGGCGAGTGACTGTCTGACCGAAAATTTCTTGCCGCGGAACAGCCAGCTGTTGACATAAGTGTAGTGTGTTGCAGCTATTTCGAAGGAACCACCAAGGAACCACATAACTAATCGAAGATTGAAGCATAAACAGTATGCAGTTCAACAACGATTTGGACGTGCATGATGGCGCGTCGGACGTCCATCTTAGTTCAACCAGAACATCAATTTGCATGCTGGATTACTCACACGGTCCATCAACATGAGTCAGTGCTGCGCTGGGTCTTAGTACGGACGCAATGCAAGTTCTTCCTGTGCTGTGTTAGGCTCCACGTCGAACCCGGTCTCCCTCATCGACGACACTCTACGACATTAGTCAAGCTCAACCAACTCTCGCAGTTCCCAACACACATGGATCATCCCAAACAACAATCCACTTCTGGCATCCGTGTTGCAAAGCTGAAAAAACGTTTTCACGATGTCCTAGCGGGGACTGTCAACATTGACCCACGCAGTGCAAACCTTTTCCTGGAAGGCATCTGCGCACAGGACGACCCTGTCGTCTGCTTAAACGTGATCGTTGAAAGCGCTCATGGCCTCTCCTCAGTCCAATCAGCGATGCGATACGACCTTTCTACCCAATTCATGAATGGATTGGGATCCACCGTCCTTGAATATCTTCTACGGCTCGATTGTGATGTCGGTGGTGCCACCCTGGAGAATGTCCTATTCCACATTGTCGAACCACCGATATTTTGGTCTGCTTTCGTTAGCGCATTCCGGCAAGACACGTTGAGCGTTTCTGCTCAGTTGGTCTTTGCCAGAGTACTCTCTCGACTACTGGCCTTACAAACCCACGATACAAGCCCATATCGAGATCTCGCTGGTCAACCAGCCGTTCTGGACAAACTCTCTGCGTCATCCAAGCGCGAAATCAGGGAAATGGGACATCTCATCAGACACATTCTCTCGGACAGCAGCCTTGTAACCTCTCTTGGCGTATCCAGCGGGCCTGGTGGCCGTCACGATAACGACTTCCCCGACTTCCGCAAAATCGGCATCATACCCACTGGTGACGAAGTCATGTGCCAGAAACCCTCTTTCCTTCGTACAGCATTCCACGACGAACTGGATACCTCGGAGACATCTGAAGATAGTTATTTGGACAATAGCTTTCGTATGTTGCGGGAGGACATGATATTTGACATCCGGGAGGAGATTCAGGTGGCACTGCAGACGAAGAAGGGAAAGCATCGTGGTCTGCGCGTTAACGGATTGTCTATCACCGGTGTTTTCACTGGGGAAGACGACCGGAAGACTCGCTGGGGGATCAAGCTCCAGTGCGGTCAAGACTTTTGGCAGATGAAGAAGATCCAAGAACCAGCTGCTCGTGTTCGTTTCATTACCCGGGATCCCCGTGGCTCTAGGATCTTTAAACATCAGTCGCTGGTTTGCCTCGTGGCAGGTAAAGATGTCATCAGCTTCGGCACGGTCAACCGCGTCGAGGAACTCCTCGCCTGTAACCCTCCCATCATAGTCCTCCAGCTCGATGGCGATAGCAGCACAAGGAAGACCATCACGTCTCTTTGCACAGCTAAAGACATCCAGCTCATCCAACTCGACGCTGCTACATTTGCGTTCGAGCCCGTCCTCTCTGCGCTCCAAAAGATGCTTGCAATTCCTCTCTCCAAGGAAATCATATTCTGGAATACGGATACCCCCGTCGAGTCTGCGCGAAACCCTGCAACGTTATCACTTATCACCAACAAGATCGAGTCAGACTACTCCATCGACATCGGCCGCTTGTTGGAGCTCCCTCAATCCATCCGTCTCGACCAACCTCAGGCCAAATCCATGATAGGAGGACTGACGCAGCGCGTATCACTGATTCAAGGGCCTCCTGGTGAGTAGTCATCGAGCTTAATCGCCCTATTGTTTCACAACCCTCGCAGGAACTGGAAAGTCATTCATCGGTGCTCTGCTTTCAAAAGCGATACACGACAAGACTTCCCAAACCATCCTTGTCGTTTGCTATACGAACCATGCCCTTGATCAGTTCGTTGGTGACATGTTGAAGTACGACATTCCCGACAGTTCGATTGTCCGGCTCGGTGGCCGGCCCAATCAAGCGACCGAGCATCTCACCCTTCAGAAGCAACCACGTCCGCGCATCCAGTATCCCTGGGAACGCATCAAAGAACTCCGAAGAGCCGCGTCTAGTTTAGAAGTCGAACTTCGAAACCACTTCAACACAATCTTGGACTTGGACAAGAGTTTGCTGACGCAGCTGAGGCTACACCAAAAAGAGTTCTTCGATGCATTCTATGTGCCGCCCGTTGATGAAGATGGGATGACTCGCGTCGGGCAGAATGGGAAGGCTATCGACGAGAAGTACCTCTTTGATCGCTGGAGGCGTGGAGAGAGTGCTGGTGTACTGCAGGACGAGCCGCACGTTCAAGCAGCTGCTCACATATGGAGCATGGACCGCTCTGCCCGCACGCAGCTCATGGAGACGTGGCAAGACGAACTCGTCGCTAAGGCCGCCGAGTCGATCTCGCGAGCCGGTCAAAAACAAAGTGAGACGCAAGCGAAGATTAAATCAGAATTCGGGCAATCGACCGTAGAGATCTTGCGGCAAAAGCGGATCATAGCATGTACTACCACGGGCGCAGCGATCTTCGCCGATGCCATCAACAAAGTTGGTCCACAAGCCCTGCTTGTGGAGGAAGCGGGAGAGATCCTGGAAAGCCATATCTTGACCGCCTTGTCGCAGAAGGTCGAGCGCATGATACTCATCGGCGACCACAAGTGAGTCTCCAGCATTTCTCGTACTACTACGGAAGTCTAACATTATCATACAGGCAACTGCGACCCAAGGTCAGCAACTATCAGTTGACTGTCGAAAAGGGCGAAGGATTCGACCTCAATCGGTCACTCTTCGAACGTCTCGTACTCAAAGGCTACCCTCATACGACTTTGGCCATGCAACACCGGATGCGCCCCGAGATCTCCACCTTCGTTCGCGAGCTTACCTACCCAGAACTCGTCGACGCACCCTCGACCTTGCATAGGCCCGACATCCGTGGAGTGCGTTCGAACGTCATCTTCGTTAACCACACTCACCCAGAGGACGACGAATCACTCATCCAAGATCGTCTAGATGGCGGTGCTACGGCATCGAAGCAGAACACCTACGAGGCAGACATGGTGTTCAAGATAGTTCGCTACCTCGCCCAGCAAGGTTACAAGAGCGAGAACATCGTCGTTCTTACTCCCTACCTCGGGCAACTGTACAAGCTCCGGGAAGTGT
>JBBPRJ010000402.1:0-10376 GCA_038092975.1 Chalciporus piperatoides | reverse complement strand
TATTTCTGATGGAGACCCTTTCCATCCTGTCGCATTACATGACGATCAAAGCCGGCGAATGAGCAAATTCTGCGAGTGCTTGCGGAAACGAACTGTATGAATTGCCGTGGCTGCTCGCTGTACTGTCAAGCTCCGCATGACTCACTGCCAACATACATAAAATCTGTTGTTCCCAAGCCTGACCTCCAGCTTGATTGTTTCCTCATTGAATGGCTATGAGCATCTGTCGTCTTCAAGGTGCAGCACGGGTCCGCTTGTTGGCCAGGAGTTCCAATGTCAGAGCTGTTGAACAGGCTCGCTTTGCTTCTGGCGTTGCATCCAAGGTATGAACGACACTAGGGACGAAATTGTCGTCGTTCTTGACATGTTTGTCGTTTCTTCCTTCCATCTAGTCGGCTCCTAGCACTCAGTACTTAAAGGCCACTCATGACCTGTCCGCTGCCCCAAAATCATCTGCCACCACAAGCACCCTCACTCTCGGAGAACAGTACATCCTCGGTGTCTACGCACGGCCGTCCTTTGTCCTTTCACATGGCAAAGGGAGTTGGGTATGGGATACGGAAGGCCGCAAGTTCCTTGACTTTACTGCAGGGATTGCTGTGAATGCCCTCGGCCATGCTGATCCCGGTGTTGCAGAGGTACGACGCTATTTCTTGTGAAGCCACATGCAGATTCTAACTCTTACACTTTGGACAGGTGTTGAAGCAACAAGCTTCAACGTTGCTGCATGCATCGAATGTCTACCACAATCAATGGGCGCCCAAACTCGCAGAGTTGATCGTCACTCTTACTCAAAAAGAGGGTGGCCTCGGCTTCCCTACCGGCTCCACCCCGTCAACAAGCGGGGCCAAGGTCTTCTTCGCAAACTCAGGCACGGAGGCCAACGAAGGTGCCCTCAAAATTGCGCGAAAGGTCGGGAAGGACCGTTGGGCAGCTGCTACCGGTGGCAAAGCCGACGATCCAGCCTGCACGAAAACACGCATCGCATGCTTCGAGAACTCGTTCCACGGCCGCAGTATGGGTGCGCTGAGTGTCACATCGACTGAAAAATACCAAGCGCCATTCCGGCCGCTGATACCCGGCGTCGATGTTGGAAAATACAATGACCACGAGGGTCTCGAAAGGCTGATTACGGATGACACTTGTGCTATCATCGTTGAACCTGTGCAAGGCGAGGGAGGTGTCACTGCTGGTGAAGAAAGCTGGTTGAGAGCACTACGGAAACGGTGTGACGAAACTGGTGCTGTGTTGATCTATGATGAGATACAGGTAGATCGCAGCATATTGTGTGTGAACATGTCTGATGCCGTTTACAGTGTGGTTTATACAGGACTGGATCTTTATGGGCGCACTCCGTCTTGCCTGTCGACTGTCATCCTGACATCGTCACGATGGCTAAGCCCCTTGCGAATGGGTATCCCGTCGGCGCGGTTCTGCTTCGTGATTCGATTGCTTCTACAATGACGGCAGGTGAGGAGGACCAGACTCCCTATGGGCAAAGTTGACGGTTCTCCCGTTTGTTCTCCCGTTAGGTACCCACGGAACTACCTTTGGAGGCTCTCCTTTAGCGTGTGCAGTTGGTCACCACGTTTTGAGCCGTCTGAGCTCACAGGCGTTCACCGAACAAGCCAAGGAGACCAGCTCGTACCTGGACAGCAGACTACAGCCCTTGGCGCAATGGTTCCCTGACATCATCCAGGATAAGATCCGAGGACGTGGGTTGATCCGGGGTCTTGGCTTCAAGAATGAGGCACATCCAGGCCAAGTGGTGCAACTGGCTCGGGAGCGTGGTGTCCTCGTGTTGACGGCTGGGAAGGATGCGGTGCGTCTCGTTCCATGCCTGAATGTCGAGAAGGAGGAAGTAGACATGGCCGTCGACGTATTGGAAGGCTGTCTGACCGCCTTACGGAGTTAGATAGACTGCGAGGAGGGTAAACTGTGTATTAATTACCGCCGCGATACCATCCATTCATTGGACTGTTTATGGAAATCAGTGCTGTGACTTCTGTCAGGAATGGCAGTGCAGCGGGACAGGAGACACAGTTGTTTCCGCACATGCTTGCTAGTACCACGCACGTTGGTTGGACCCCTGCATGAGTGTTGCTGTCAACTCTCAGCACTTGGATTTGGTCGAACTACAGAACTTGGCTTTACACCAACGACATCCCATCGATAGCAGCAACGTCGACAGAGAGTCAGACATGCCTGTCGTGCGGACATACAGCCAAGAGGACATTCTCGAGGATGCCCCGTCATCCAAGTCACAAGGTGAGATTCTGCCCGCGCTGAAATGCGGTGTTGATCCAAGCCAGGGCCCATCTGAGTCTCATCACCGCCAGTCGAGCGTGCATTACATGAGAACTCCATTTGTTGCATTTTCCCTTGTCACCGTCCAACTTCGTGCTCATCGTCTACCTCACAGGATGGAAGAAGAAACTGCTCAAACTTGGTCTATCCTTCTTTCTATTTGGACTCATCAACAATGGCAAGTGTTCGATCGACCTGCATTTCATACGAGATCACTGAGATGATTCGAATGCAGTTCTATACGTGATCATTCTCTCCGCCGCACTTGACCTGGTGCCTCCGTCGACACCCAAAGGAACCATCGCGTTTTGCAACATCTCCCCCGCTCTAGTGGCGAAGCTTGGATGGCCGTATTTCTTGAAAGGCAGGATACGATACACGAGGCGCGTCCTGGGATGCGCGTTGTTGAGCTTCATCGGCATGCTGGTGTGTGGAATGTATGCGCAGCGACGAGTGTCGCTCACCGTCTTCAGGTCGTTGCCCTGTATGAGAGCCTATATGCGCGGTTGCTGGGCATCTCTCTCGCCTCTTTCTCTTCAGGTGGCCTACATTAATGTCATTACGCGGGCAGATTGCTTACATTTCATGTCAGGTTTGGGGGAACTAACGTTCCTGCAATTGTCAACCACTTACAGTCCTGCTTCCGTGGGAGGACACAGTGTAGGGTGAGCTCATTCATCACAATCGAGAGCGTTTGATTGACTAGTGCCTAGTTACTTCGCAGCTGGTACTGGAGCCGCTGGACTCGTAGGTGCCTTTTTGTGGTGGGAAGTTAGGGGACTTGGTGTCCGTTTTGGCGTAGGGATCTCTTCGGTAGGCAGGCTGTTTTATTGGGAGGCCAGCAATAGCGATCTAATTCTCCTCAGATTCTGCCATTTGTGTTACCAATGACGTACTTCCTCTTGCTTCCCCGTCCGGCTTCATTTTCGGACTCCACATCTCATGGATCCTACGCCCCTTTGCCTGAGGATGATCCGGATATCTCTACAGTAGAGGTGGCTGAGGGAGATGGCCTTCTTGGACAACCACCCAAGGTTCCCGTTTCCTTGTCTGCAGCAGACAAGTGGCGATTAGTGAAGCCGATGATGTTCAAATATATGCTTCCTCTTTGTGAGTGTCCCATAAGTGCCTCGAGTAGCAAAGCCCCTGAACCTGTCCTCGTATAGTCTGGGTGTATACCGTAAGCACAAGTCCCGATGCTTGCACCATGAATTAATAGATTGCCACGTTGTAGTTTGAATACACAATCAATCAAGTGAGTTTCTTCGCCATCCGTTCCTGTGCCTTCGGTTCACTAATTGTTCCCTACCTTAAGGGTGTTGCACCAACATTATTGTACCCAGTACCATCCCCAGAACGCGATGGTCTGCTTAGCAAGATAATACACTCCATCAGGGACTACTACCCACTATGGCAGGTATGCACCCACCTTTGCGATCCGCGAACGTACTCGATTCGATCCTTCCACAGCTCGTCTACCAATCAACGGTATTCATCTCTCGCTCCTCGATCTCGCTTGGACTTCCTCCGCTTCCCGCGAAACTGCTATCCATTCCGGCGATCGTCCAATTCGTGATTCTGCTCACACTTTTATTCGAGTCAGCCGTCGGAATTTTCCCCGAGGACCATGCGTCGGCCAGCATTTTCTTTGTCTTCCTCCTGATTAGTCTCGAGGGGATATGTGGTGGACTCGCCTAGTGAGTTTTCTTTTATATACATGTATGTTGACGACGTTGATCATCGGGGTCTGTCTGCCTTGCAGCGTAAACGTGTTCTACCGGATCAATCAAGAACGACCCGACCCGTCAACGGTGGTCGACCTCGAACGATCGAAGCAAGAATGCGAGTTCAAGATCGGTTCCCTGGGCTTCGCGGATTCCTCGGGTATCTTACTCGCATCTATGCTCGCCGTACCGACCGAAGTCGGACTCTGCAGAGCACAGGCAGCGAGAGGGAAGATACTCTGCCAAGGGCTATAGAGACGATGTATACGACATGAAGCGTTCACCACCTACCATCTGTAGATTTACAATCGGATGCATAAAGCGTCCGTCCTGTGAGGCTTTTGGTTTCTAATGCTACATGTTCATCCGTAAGCATATGAAGTCGAAATGCCGAGAATACATACACTATAAGTACATGACGAACAGACAGCTAAACAGCATTGCGAATATCAAAGCGAGAGAGCACGATGCAAGAAATATCTACAAAAAGTCCTCCGACACCCCCTAGGGCGTCGGTCTAGGAGAACCAACGTATACACCAAACGACTGCCATGTTTCCTGAAGATGGTGTTGCTGCTGTTGAAGTGGAGGGTCTTGGATGCTTTCGTGTTCTGCGACATACCCCGCATAGTAATGTTGATGGTGCTGTGGATATTGACCCAGCGGCTGGGCGTCCATCGAGGGTTCTTGATAGGTCCGACGTCCATCACCCCAATTCTGGGGCTGCGCCGCCGGTGGTTCAGTATAGCCGGTATACTGGTAATGGCTCATGGGAAGAGAGTACTGAGTCTGCGAGGATGCGCTGGTGGTGGTGGCACGATGGTGCGAGCTGTCGGCGTGATATGGATGTTGTTGATGTTGTTGATGTTGTTGATGTTGTTCCTGATAATGTTGTTGTTGTTGTTGTTGTTGCCGAGGTTGCCGAGGTTGTTCACGTTCATGAGGCGGATGCTGGAGTGTATGTTGCGAGTTATGGACATAGCGGGTATCGGCGGGCTGATGATAGGGATGCCCTTGGGGTTGGCTCTGGGTGCCAGAGGGAGTGGGCCGATGGGCGTCGGGCTGATAATGGCGGAATTGGAGGGGTTGTTGTTGATGGGGCGATCCACGAGACGAGTTGCGACCGTGGCGATAGCTATGCTCAGCGTCCAAAGGCTGGAGCTGTGCGGGAGATTGGTATTCCGTCGGTCTGCTGTACCCAACATTCTCCTGGTGTGATGACGAACTCGTCGCCGGCGTTGGCGAGTTCTCGGCGCATGTCGCATTTGCAGTGGGGATAGTTACAGGGTAGAGCTGGTGTTGTTGCACTGGCTGGGTCTGCTGAACGACAGCCTGAGATATGCCCGGAGAGTCTTCCGTGGAAACCATATCTGCATCAGTATAGTAATCGTCTCGTTGAGCGTTAGACAACTGAGTGTCAATATCGGCATCGAAACTTGTCCAGTGATCACGAAGCGTCGGGTGCAAACCAGTGAAATCAGCCATCGGGAAGTCATCCACAGCGACAGTCTGAGGCAGGGACGGTGGTTGACTCGCGGGTCTACTGGAAACCGGAGATGCAGGCGGAGGTGTCAGTTTGATAGCCACTTTGTTGATTTGACCGCTGAAAATGGATAACTCGTCTTTTGCCCTTAGTTCGGTGGAGGACGGGGAGAAGATGTCCTTGTTACGGACGACCGAAGGTGTAGCTGTGCTATATGCCTTTTCGGCCTTTTCGAGAAGCCGTTGGAGTATAGGCTGAGAAATGGTGTCAGTAATGGGGAGAGTGTTAGACTACGATTGGATGTACCAGGAATTTCACCGCACGACCACCATGCGTCGCTGCATCTTGGAAGAGATCGACTGCCTATTGAACCCGTTGAACATACGGTACCTCAAGATGTTACTGAACTCACACGGCGGAGCTCCGTCAAGGAAGCACCGGTCGTCTTCGATCGGGTCCCAGTGCCAGATGCATGTGTCACGACAGAGGCTAGCATTACCTGAAAGTGGTAGACCGATCAACCGATATTCACCCTGAAGCGGAAGGTTACGAACCGAACTTGAAAAGGCATGTGTCCACAACACCCAGAAACGTGCTATTTGTGCTGGGAACAGGTCGAACTGTATGCGCAAGCCGCTGAGCACCTCACATGCACTACGGTAACCAGCCAAGAACGACGGCGCGTATGGGCTTTTCATCGGGTCCGTAGGGTTGTTTGAGACAGCCTCGGCAAAGAAGCATCGGTGAACGTAAACGAGAACTAATACGTTGGCTCCAGTTACATGGACTCGAATCAGTGGAGGAGATAGCTTACCAAAGTGTCGATAATTTAGAGGCATGTAGTGTTTCATCGTCTCTGCAAGTCCAGCGCCAGGCGGGGGTGGTCGTGAGGCATACTGTGGCAGTTCCATATCTCGTACTTTGCGATCGAGCTCAATGACCACAGAGTATTTCGGAACCTTTGCAGTTTGGGCGTTCTGGATGACAGCAGAGACACACTCGTACCCGAACCGTGCTTTCCATGCAGGGACTGGCAAGACCAGGGCTCAAAACAAGGTTCTGAACGTTCGAAGGTGAGACACCTACAACTAGGAAGGACAGAACCATCGTCATCAATAGTGGGATCCGGATCATTGGGAAGCTCGCAATCGACAAACGGTAGATAGAAGGTGGCCAATCGTCCGGTGGCGAGACTCTTTGGGGTGCTAGGTAAACTCGATCCGAGAGATAGTCAATTGAGGCTTACTTGCCACCCGTCAGTGATAAAGAGCTCCCAAAACAAAGCTCGGCGCTTCTGAACTTCCGAGCTGGTCAATTGCCAGCGGGCGCAATCGCGATCTACCCGGATGTAAGCGCAAACTGATATGCATAAGGAAAAGAACCTTACGAAGCCCAATCTACAGAAAGTTAGTAAGCTTCGGGGAGAGAAATCAGGTAAACCCAAATCACGCACACTCTGTGCAAGCTTGGTTGCAAGACCGAAAGTACTCCAAGTGCTCTCAATGCTGTTCTCGCCGCTGCATAGTCCCTGATAGATAGCAAGGAGTGCTAAGGTTTGGACCGTGGTCACGGATGGTGGACGGTCAAGCACCGGTTCAAGAGTCAAGGCTGCACGTGATAATTGGAAGTACATATTAGCCTCTTCGTTGTCAGGGGCATGGGGAAGGGAGTCGTCCGTGAGAGCACCGAAACAAAAAACGACGAAGAGCAAGGCGAGCTCATGAGCGGTTTTTCCCTGCGGTTCCGTGGATTTCCCAGACGGGTTTGGCCCTGCCGACGGGGCTATCGAGCCAGGGACAATGAGGTCAGAGGCTTCACTGTACCAGAGAGGCAGATATTCCTCCAGGAGCTGCTGTTTGGTAACCGCACCAAAAAACCAGGGTGACTGTGACAGGTAGAGCTCGCTCAACTGACGCGCTCGGAACCATGGGGGTAGATGGTTTTGGACGAGGTAGTTGAGGTCAACGGCATTACTGAAGACTGGGGCAAGAGGAAATGTGTTGGAGAGATGCTTGATAGAGGCGGGGAGGTCATGTAGAGATGACTGTCTACATGATACTGGGGTCGGTTGACATTCGCCCTTCGAAATGAAGTTATTGTATTTGCCCAGACGCCATGGGGCCAAGACTCACTATCAATAAACTCTTCGGTTGCCACGCGCATGTCAGAGCACGGAAATAGTTTATACGAGCTACACATACCTCTGAGCCAGCAGAGGGTCCATAGAACGTCGCAGCACCGTCATCTCGCAGAGCCAGTGTTCCAAAAGCCTCAATATAATGGGAGTCCGCTTCGACATCGTCACTAGTGCTATCGCTCTTCTGTATCTTGCTTTCGTCGATAGCAGCATGGAGTTCAATGATTGATTTGACCTCCAGAAACTCTCGAGCCAACAAGGGGTGTGTTTCGCCCGGCGCTACGCTCGATTGCAGCACAACAAGAGCATCCTCGAGCTGTCGAATGCGATCGCTCATAAGTGCTATCTTCTGGTGCAGCTTCTCCGTGTCCGCGAGAACGAAGCTGGTACCACGTCGCGTTGGAATGAACGGCACGATTTTACACTTTGAGAACATACCGAGTTCCCTGACCAGTTGTCAGACTGCCTGAGAGTGACGTCTCAACAAATTCTTTTTGCAATGACGCTGATACGCACCGTTGGGACAGATTGCTGAGCAACCACGCCGCTTGCAAGAGGAGCAAGGGACCGTCTTATCACACTTTAACTTTAAGCTGTACCCACATATGTGTTACGACGAAGGTTGCAACGAGAAAAGGTGTGACGGACCGTCTACACTCTGCGCAAGACATGACACCGCGATTTCGTTTCTGCTCTTTGTCTATAGCCTTCTGAGCCTCTTTGCTCTCTTTGATTTCGTGGCGGGAATTCGCCCGGGATGCCTGTGGCATTGCGAAGTGATCTGAGTGTTCGATAGTTGACGGGGGGGATGATGGAGATAGAGAGAGAGAGAGGGCGGGTGGGCATTCTCTTTCTCAAGTGGAATTATGGCACTGGGACGCACGATCGGAGCCGACTCGGAGCGCAGACCTGTTTGGTAAATCTGCTTCCGTCATTTTGTGTGAGGACGAGGACCAGCCACGCCTCAGTTGAGCCAAGGATTCGATCGTTTTCTCCGCGAGACACGACTTTCTGTCAATGCTCTCATTGGTAGATCTTGAACAATCTCCTTCCATCGCACGTCGTAGATTCAGATCCACCTTTTCTAGCCACTCAATCAGCGATCTGAATCAGTATGAAACTACTACTGGTACGCTCGCATCATATCTCCTTGATCTCACGAGCCTGGGGGAAATCTCACTGTACGTAGCCCTTGACATTATTGACATCCATCCATGCGATCGAGTAGTTTAAATTACGATATGTGCATGCATCAGGCACCTATAGCAAAGTAATACATGACAGGGATCCATCGATAGCGCACCATCCCAACCGTTCAGAATAACAACTTACTCAGACTTCTGCCTGGTTCCCGAAGCTCCCCAACCAAACCAACTCGTCGGCCTCGCGGCGCGCTCCGAGCCTGACCCCTTCCCATCACCGACGTCATATCCCTCGGTGTCGCTTGGCTCCTCAACCTCCTCGAACTTCCCACTCCCCCTTTCTCGCAGTTCAGAGTCAGAAGAGTTGCGCGAATGAATTTGAATGGATCCAGAGGCAGCTGGAATCGGCTGTGGATCTGTAGCGTAACGCTTGTGCTCACGTGTCGACCTGCCGTCCAGGTGGATGGAGGAGCCTGCGGGAGACCCCCAGGCTTTGTCGGTGGCGGTACGGGAAACTGCAGCACCTTGAGATAGAAGTGCAGCACCCGAAGAAATAAGAGCAGGCCCATAAGAGCGCCATAGACCCGCGACAAGCTGGGCAGGGCCTGACACAGGGTCCCCTAACGACGGAGGGGCTCCTGTGGCAACACCGCCTGAACCAGGCGCATACTGAGCTTGCTGTTGTTGTTGACCGAGGGCACCAGAAAATTGGTCCCACAGAGCACGGAAGCGTTCCTGTACGAATGTGTACAGACGAGCCTTGAAAGATGCTAGTGTGGCATCGATTTGCGATTCATGAGCGTGAAGGAACGGTTGAAGGTGATTGATGTAGATATAAGAGGAGCCGCGGGTCTGCGGAAGCACAAGGTAGAGCAGAAAGAGTGTCTTCATCGAATAGTACATCGGGATCCTACGACATCCATGTTAGGGAATACGCACTGTGCAGCTGTGTAACAGGAAGACTAACCAAGACACAAGCCACTCCGCGACGTACTCCACCCCAACGATGCAACCAAGCACGGACCAGTACATTAGCCATCGTTCTATGTCCTCTTCAGACGCTGGGCGTTGAGAGAGCGTTTTATAGGACGCATAGCCTGGATAGAGGAACGCAACCGCAGAACTGAAAAGTCCATCGATTTTCCGTTAACGCAGAAACCAAGACTAGATAAGGTATACCTTATTATGCACGATGTCAAGTATAGGAGCATGGCGATGGATATCTCGAGGTGATCTAGATGAAGGCAGAAGGTCAGTCGAATTGGCCTCACTACAACAGCGGCATGTGTTCCAGGAGTGTTGCATTTGGTAATCACGCTTACGTGCGCGTCTGGTCACAACGCGCTCGGCAGTCCAACTATACCTGTAGGGGGGGTAAGACTTATCGGACTTTCAATTAGACTTAAGTGGACTTACCTTTTCGGGAAGGACATTCCCATCACTCAGAATGTAGTGTGGCAATCTAACTAAACCTGTAGGGGTCCGGTGAAAATTAATTAAATTAATTCGCGCGCAGCGCGAAAGAAAAAAAAACCTATACTGGGCTGATGGTACACTGTACTACCAACCAACTACCAACAACT
>JBBPRJ010000401.1:0-10379 GCA_038092975.1 Chalciporus piperatoides | reverse complement strand
ATGATCCCCCGAGGTGCGGGTGAAACACAGCAGCCTAGTTCCGCTGCAGTGGTTCTGATCGTGTATAGTGGGGCTCAGGTCTCCTGTTCATTCAAGAGGTAGAAAAACAAATGTATGATTGCAACCTGTACTGAGAAAAACCGATCGTGTACGAATTCGAAGCATCGAAGGAGTAATCAAACCAAATTAGGAAGGTGGAGCATCAAGTCCCAAGTCCTGAGTCAAGTTCAAGTCGAGTTGCTGATTCCTGGTTGAGGAAGTAAGCGTCAAAAGCAGAGGTGTTTCGGACCAAACGCAAGACATCCTGGCAAAATTGCTTGCGCGATTTTGTCCAGTGCGGTCCCTCAAACTCATCGAACCAACTTGCTCATCCTGATCCCCTGCAGAGCGAGATCACAATCGAGTGACTTCCATGCTAGAGGATCAGATTGCTAGTAGCTTGCTGACTAAGCCCAAGAACTGCACATTCGGTGGCTGAATTCAAACTCAGCTAGAAACTCTAATTCCTTGTCAACGCACGCCAGCGTCGCGCTCAACGTCCCGCGCAAGTTCCATCAAGGTCACCCACGCCGTTTTTCACCATGCCAGGAGTTAGAGATATTAGGTGTGCACCCTTATCCAATCTATCCATTATGTTCTGACGAGTTCACTTCCTTCGTGTCATAATCCAGCGCAGAGGCCTTCATCGCCGCATACGCATCCCACCTCAAGCGGTCAGGCAAGCTCGAGGTCCCAACATGGGTCGACCTTGTCAAAACAGGATCATTCAAAGAACTCGCACCATATGACCCCGACTGGTACTACGTTCGTGCAGGTAATTATCCCAACTCCATCGATACATTTCCCTTTGATCTCATCACACGTTCACCGCGCCGTAGCTGCTGTCGCACGGCACATCTACCTTCGCAAAGACGTCGGGATCGGCAAGCTAACAAAACTCCACGGTGGCCGCAACAGACGCGGTAACCGCCCTTCGCACCACGCAGATGCCTCTGGTTCCGTTCAACGGAAGATCTGCCAATCGCTGGAGAAGATCGGTGTCCTCGAGCAGACCGACAACGGTGGCCGGAGAATCAGCCAGGACGGTCAGCGTGACCTTGACCGAATCGCAACGGCTGTCGTCGAGGCTGCAAAGGAGGACGAGGACGATGAGGAGGAGAATGGTGATGAGGAAGACGAGGAGTAAATGTATTGTCCCTGGACGTCCCCCCGCATATCCGATTCTGTGCATGCTCTCCGCGTGGTCACACATGGTTATTGATTCTATGATGATACGGTATGATGCATGCAGATCTCAAAAATATGGCACTTCATTGCTTCTCTGATCATTTGCGATGCTCACAATGAGTCTCGCAATCGCTTGAATCCTTCCCAAGTCTTGGCCAATTGTACAGACACGCTGACAAGGTCACCTCTAGATCACCCGCGGATCAGCTTCAGTATCCCAGTAAGCACCCCTGCCCTGATGAGTTGCTATAATTGCTCCCTTCTCCAATGGAGCTGTAAACCTACGCTCGACAAGTCTTCTATCGCATGTTTACGACCGATCGGCTTTTATTTCGTCGTTTATAAGACGACGATGTCGACAGTCTTTTCGCGCTTCACAATAACACTCAATTAGGCGGTTCATCACCAACAAACCTATCGTGCCCGCCAACAAAATACAAAGAAGAAATGAGGAGGTGACCTGAAAGAAACAGGGGAGTTTATGGGAGAACGCAGCGTCCATCTTCTAGAATCCAAGAACAGAAACGGTTTATTTGGCATAGCACTTTTGCTCAAGCTTTTGGGAGCGGGGGACGGGACTGAGGCGTCTAAGTTCGCGATTGGATACGCGTTCAGAGCTTTGGGAATTCAAAGGGTATCGTTGATGGTTTCGGGGAGAATGAAGCAGCGATCTCCCTTGACAGGAATGGTGATGTTACTCGTCCTTTTTTGCCTCCTTTTGCAAGATTGGAATTCGAATATACTGGGGCATAACATACGATGATTGGGCAGCAGTGCACACGTAGTCTTGCTGACCGCTTACGTACTTACTCCGGGTGGAGATCGTCTTCTCCTCCGGCGCTTGTCCGGGACGACGACGTCGAGGATATATTTTACACGTTCGCGTCCAGCGGTTTATTAGCGGGACCGTGATACCACGTCCTCCAAAGTACGAAGAGTTCTGGGAAAAAAAAGAAGGCGGAGGGCTCAGGACGATCGCGTTCTCTAGGTACTGAAGGAAACGCGGGTGCATTACGGACTCGGGGCAACGGAACCCAAGAACAGGGACGGGTTATTTGGAATTTCCGTGTACCCCAAGTTCTGGGGAAAGGTATGGAGGCGTCAAACTTTATGGTCGGCGCCTTTGATGCTCAGGCTTCGGGCATTGCTGGAAGTGAACGCAGCAGCGATAGCAGTGTACAAGAAATTGTGAGCACTCAATGATCTCTTCGTTCGTGATCATCACAGGGGGTTCAAAACGTTCAAGCACGAAGGGGCGTGCCAACAGTCGCGTACTTGTCACACAACTGAGCACCAATTAGGGGTTGTCTTCATCGTCATCGCAAACGTCAGTCCTCCTCAACCCGATCTGAGAGTCCAAACATATAAAAGGGCGGTCGAAATGTCGTCGCCCTCACCCCTTTCTCTCTCAAACCATCTCTCAGACAATACATTCGTACCAGCTCTCGCTCATCATGGAAGCCAATCTTCAGGCAGAGATAGCCAGACTTCGCCACCAGATAGACGAGCTCTCCGTAGAGAGTAAAACATCTGATGATGAGGAACAAATTACCATCTCCGACTATCTCTTGGCTAGGTTGGACCAGCTTGGTGTTTCGGTACATCCCATTCTTGACTATCTTATGGGGAGGCTGACACCCGTTCCCCCACTTTACTCAGTCTGTCTTCGGTGTTCCCGGTGACTTCAACATGCGTATGTGTTGTACGCTGAACGGATTCGTAGCTATTACTCACGTCACCTGCAGCATTCTTGGTGCGATCTTGAAGCGTGTTCGCCTCGCTGCCTCGTTGACGCATTCAACACGCAGGATTACGTAGAGGATCACCCCAGAATTCAATGGGTTGGGGATTGGTGTGTATGCTGGATTTTCTTGGACTTTGTGGGACTAACGTCTCATAGCAATGAGCTCAACGCAGCGTATGCCGCCGACGGCTATGCGAGGGTCAAGCATCATAGCATTGGGGTCGTTGTCACCACGTAAGTAGTTCGATTCATCATATTTCCCAACAACTCTAAATTGAACCCCTCTCTGCAAGGTTCGGAGTGGGTGAATTAAGCGCTATCAATGGCATAGCGGGAGGTGAAATAGTACCATCTTCCTCTCCACGCTGACCTCACATGTGCTTGGGTGCGATCTAGCATTCTCCGAGATGGTTCCGGTGCTCCATATCGTTGGGGTTCCCAGCACCACTCAACTCAAGACGAGACCATTGCTTCACCACACTCTCGGTGATGGAAGGTATATGATGGTTCTATGCGAGTACATCATGTCACTGACATCGACGGATAGGTTTGATGCATACACGAAGGCTGCAGAGCAAGTAACCATATCTCAGGCAATACTGATGAACAGAACAAATGCTGCTTCAGAAATTGATCGCGTTCTGACTGATTGTATTGTCCGCGTACGCGACATGAGCGACTTGCTTTCTATGATATGATGGTCTTACTCCTTTCCAGACGCGCCCAGTCTACCTCAGACTTCCAGTAGATATGGCATCCGAAAAAATAGCTGCGAAGCGACTGAAGGTTCCTCTCTCGCGGGTTCCTCCTCCGAACAACCCCGATATCGAAGCTTTTGTATTGGACGAGATCATGAAGGCTGTCGACGCTGTGGAGAAAGACATCGTCATACTTGTCGATGCTTGCGTCTCCCGTCATGACATGCAAGACGAGGTGAAAGACTTGGTTACTGAAACTCATTTCCCGGTGTACTCTGCACCCATGGGCAAAACGGCAGTCAGCGAAGAGTACGACCGGTATGGCGGAGTGAGTTCACCAATTGTTGCCCTTGCGTCATCCCTTTTCACGCCCTCGGAGATCTACATAGGGTCTATCAGCGATCCGATGATTAAGGACAAGGTCGAGCAGGCGAAGTTGATATTGTCTATCGGGGCTCTGAAATCAGACTTCAATACCGGGATGTTCACATACAGAATTCCTGCCAGTCACACCGTCGAGGTAATGTTCATGGACTTGACCTTACAGCAACCGATTCTTAATCCCTTACAGCTTCATTCCGATCACACTCTTGTACGCCATGCGCATTTTCCAGGGATCGGGATGAAGCTGCTTCTTCCAAAGCTCACTGCGCGGCTTAGCAAATACAAAAATCACGCGATTCGACTTCCCGTTCCGAGGCCCAAGCTCGAAATTCCCCAGGAACGCGAGGATGCTATCACGCAGGCATACTTTTGGCCCCGCGTCGGAAAATTCTTTAAACGAAAAGATGTCATCATCGCTGAAACAGGTAGGTTGATGATACACGCTCGTAGGAAACTGCCCTGAAAATCTGACAGGAACGTCCAACTTCGGGATTTTGGACGTTCCCCTACCCGAACAATCTGTCTTCGTGAGTCAGATACTTTATGGAAGTATTGGTTGGACAGTCGGTAAGCATCAGAACGTGTCTTCACGGGAAAATGCACATGATACTGTTCCAGGGAGCACTCTGGGAGCAGCCCTCGCCGCCCGTGCTAAGGGACTCGGTCGAGTTATTCTCTTTGTTGGCGACGGAAGCATGTAGGTTCTGCTCCTTGCACATCCAACCAGCTCTGAATGTCGTTCTAGGCAACTCGGCGTCCAGGAACTGTCTACTATGATACACCATGGAGTCACTCCGATAATTTTCCTGCTCAACAATCAGGGTTACAACATCGAGAGGAACCTCCACGGTATGGAAAGGTGAGTGACCCCTCTACTTCCCATTACCATCCTCTTACGCGTAGAGCAGGAAATACAACGACATCGTCAATTGGTGAGTGGCATATATCTCTTCGCAACTCTAGTTCGGGAACTTGAGGGGATTGTAATCAGGAAATGGACCTCCCTGTTGACGACCCTGGGAGACGTCGACGGCAAATTGTCGAGGTCGTACTCCGTCCGGGACAAGTCTGGGCTAGACAAATTACTGGATGATTCCCAGTTTTCTCAGGCGGGTAAAATCCAGCTCGTGGAGGTCATTATGGGCAAGTACGACACGCCTCGCGCCCTCAAAGCGGCCGGTGAGTTGACGAAGGCGTACGGGGAAAAATCAGCCAAGCAGGTGTAAAAATTCTGTGCAATTCAAGGTTGACTCAAGGTTTGAAACTTTTCCGTCTTGCATTGTATTTTTAGCGGTCTTGGTGTATGAAGGTGTATGAATACTGGTTGTAGCTCTACTAGTCACTTACGTAGCTGGTGAATACTATTCTGAATACTTTTTTTTTCACTAGTGAGGCGACCAGTTGTTCTGTCTTCCGGGCGTCAAATCCAATCCAAATCCAAAGAAATCCAATATGGACCTCCCGGACCTACCGCCGCAGTGTCTACAAAACACGAAACATTTGTATCAGCCCCGCAATATCTCATTAAAAGAGTGGAGTGGAAAGGAAGGATTGGAGGGAGAGAGGTCTCCGCTTTATGATGGTCAGTTGATGGTAGACTTTGGTAGACATATTCATCATTACATAAGAGTTGCCATACGTCCAGCGGCTCATAATCAGATACCACCATCCAGCATGAAATCATTGGCGTGCTGTTGGCGTGCTGACGGAAGAAACAAAGAAATTCCTAGGCACTTTGGCATGTCCACTCGACCGGCGGATGAACAACCCGACGAAACGGTACGAGTTCTCAAGCTCAACTTGAATACAGACGTGTCGTGTTCTCGAGGGGTCCCGGCGTCTTTCTCCGGTATCAGGGTGAACGCGTGAAGGATCCATCCAACGCGATTTGGACGGACGACTCATCTGACGACATGCGCCCTGACCGCGCTCTCCTGCCAGTGCACGATTTTGAGCCACTGGAGACCCACCAGGACCCACCATTTTCTGGACTTTCGAGGACTGCACTCACCTACGCTCAAAATGCGTTCCGCTGTCAATAGTGATCTACAAAACTGTAAGGAATACACTGAAATCCAATAAATTATCTTCAGGTTTACACCTGGTGAGCACAGTGTGATGATTCCTGATGGAAAAATCTACTATCCCCTGCCCTGCAGCTTGGGTTCGGGGGTCTGTGTTGGGTCTCGCTTCAGCTGGACCCTTCCTACACTGCAGCCCAACTTGTTCTTGTTGGGCAGTCTCGCGCATCCTCCGATCCAGGATGTTTGATTGGATTCTGGATAATCTGGTCAGTTACTCCTCCTTTCTCTAACATTGTGTTTGACCAATGCGATGGTAGGCGCGATCTGCCGCACCTGCAATATGTACAGCCTCAAATGTGCAAGATATCAATCACGAGGACGAGAAATACATCTATCCGCCGCCGCAAGTGGATGGGGAACCCAGGGTGTTCGCCATATCGGCGGACTTCCTCTCGCCTGTCTCCACAGTGAGAGCAGAATGGGGTCTCGGCACGCTTTATGCGATGCAGGTGCGAGTTTAGCGGGGTGATTCTTGATGCGCAGCCGGACGAGTCGAGAATTGCCACCTGTTCAGGTTCTCCGTCAGCGGCCAGGAACTTGAGATTGATCTCCGGGAGGTGTGGCTAGCGCGGCCATTTGGTTCACTCATCAGGACCCCACTGCTTCCTGGACCAATCTGATACGCAGCGGGGCATCTAGCAGGAACATAGAGCGGCAATCTCTCCTTCAAGCTCGCCTTGAGGAACCTCGCTTTCCTTGGGCCTCTTAATCATACGAGCGCACTAAATGCTGCACGCTCAGGACGGCCTTGCGCACCATCATCTCTATTCTGTTTATTGTCTACTCCTAACTGAAGCACGTATAAGACATTCCCAACCTCTC
The DNA here is from genome assembly GCA_038092975.1 of Chalciporus piperatoides. Classification (NCBI taxonomy): domain Eukaryota; kingdom Fungi; phylum Basidiomycota; class Agaricomycetes; order Boletales; family Boletaceae; genus Chalciporus; species Chalciporus piperatoides. Next base: position 3,420 of record JBBPRJ010000401.1, on the reverse strand, counting down.
GAGTATTTCTCGTCCCTCTATCTCATATACAACGCACGAATGCCCTACCAATTTCCAAAGACACAGGTCGCTGCTGTTGTCCCCGGTCACAAACAACCACTAGAAATTCGATACGACGTCCACGTTCCGCAACCATCCGAGCTCAAACCCGGGCAATGTCTCATCAAACTGGTCTGCACGGGTGTTTGCCATACTGACCTTCACGCGAGCAGAGATGATTGGCCAGTCACAGCTGTGACTCCTCTCATCGGAGGGCACGAAGGTGTAGGCGAAGTCTTCGCTATTGCAGAACATACGGTGCATTCACCGGTCAAGGTCGGTCAACGCGTGGGGATCAAGTGGATCGCGTATTCCTGCCTGGATTGTGAACAATGCCGAAAGGGGCTTGAGCAGAGTCAGTTGGTGAGATATCATAATTTAAGGGCCCGGCTCTCACAACCTCGCTTCTAGATTGCATTGAAGCGAAACAGAGTGGCTTTTCGGTGCACGGCACGTTCAGCCAATATGTGGTATGTACAACAGATCCTGGAGGAAGGTATCTTTGTTCAACAGAACCTCTTAGGTATCGTGGGTGCATACTGTCACCCCGATCCCAGACTCTTTGGACAACTTTTCAGCTGCCTCGTTGCTGTGTGCCGTGAGTCCGTATTATCTGTAAACCATGCAGACTCAGTAACCTTCTCAGGGCGTGACTGTTTATCGAGCACTGAAATACTCTGATGCAAAGATCGGAGATTGGGTTGTGCTTCCGGGTGCTGGAGGAGGACTCGGCCACCTTGGTATGCATCTTCCCGTAGCGAATCCCTCCGATTTTCGGTCTGCCTACGGGCGACCAATATCTTCTGCTGGTTCGCGAACCCTCATTTGCTGACCAAGTAATACAGCGATTCAGTACGCCGTGGCAATGGGAATGCGTGTCGTAGCAGTAGGTGAGTTGTCATAATCCCTCAGGCATACTTTCACAAGACTTACAAGCTATCCACAGACACTGGTGCAGAAAAGAAGAAACTCTGCCTCGAGCTTGGCGCTGAGAAATGGATTGACTTCAAGGAAACCCTTGACCTTGTTAAATCCATCAAAGAAGCTTGTGATGGTCTCGGTCCCCACTGCACCGTCGTCACGTCCCCCAGCACCGCCGGCTATGCTCAAGCGATCGACTATCTCAGACCGGGAGGTACTCTCATGGCGGTTGGGCTACCTGCAGACGGTACCCTCGATGCGTCGATTTTTTGGACGGTGTTCAAGGTAGGAACTACCCAATGTTTCGAGACAGATATGCTCAGTGGTGCTTCAGAATATTTCGATCAAGGGTTCGTATGTTGGGAATAGGCAGGATTCGATCGAGGCAATAGAAATCGCGGCTGCTGGAAAGGTGAAAGTGAAGTATGTGTTGAGGCCCTTGACAGAGTTACAACAGTGAGTGGTGACGGTCTCAGTGCTTGTAATGGACAGTAACCATGACTGTAGGGTATACAACGAGCTGGATGAAGGAAGGGTCGCTGGAAGAGTCGTGCTCGATGCGTCGAAGTGAACGAGATCGGCGAATGAAGCTTAATGAAGGGCGCAACTGACTCGGACTCAAGTTGAAGCCTCACTATGCGTCGTTTATGATCAATTAGTCTCACTCGGGTAATGGTTGTCAAGGTTTTGTACTAAGTAGGTACTTGATCCTGTGCTTGTCAATCATCATCATATTACAACCTACTTCGATTCCGAACCCTTCCTTAAGGCCTTATAATTCATTGCCTCGTGAGCAAGCATGTGCGCCAGGCATGAACCATGTGTGGTATCGGAACTTTCGATGATCGATGTGTGGTACAGCTCCAGACACTGTCTCAACTTGCGGGCATGCCAAAGGCGCATTGGTACGTATCATATCTGCATTGACCAAGACAGCTCGTCAAGCTGAACCGTTGTCTGCCGCCTGTAGATACAATGCGCAACACTAGTCGTGGTCCACCAGAAAGCGTGCGACAGAAGGCGTTCGGCAGAAATTCACGGGGCTCATAGGAAATCGCCTCTCACTCACAAGAACCACGTGTATGGGTAGGTATATGGTTTGCTTTTCCTTTTATTATGTGGCAATATGCCTGCGCAAGACTGACCGTAGTAGCTCCAGCCATTTTGGTCGCCGGTTCGAGGCTACGTTATGAGCTCTCCGAATCCTGACAACCCGCAGTAGCGCATCAAGGCGAGGCGTAGTTCCTCACTCGATTTCGACGGTTATCAAATTAGATCAAAATAGTTCTTTGTGCAGCCTGAGGAAATTGGAATACAACCGGAGTTGAACGAGGGCATTCTCATCGAGTAAGTACATGTGGGAGGCCTAGTATCGAACCGGACATTCTAGGCATAACCTTCATTGATCGCCGGAGGTTTCTGGGAAGCGACCGTAAAACGGATGGGTGGAAGGCCTAATCATCATGGTGAGCGACAAATCCGAACAAGTCGCGTTCATTGCCACCCGTACCCTCGGCTAAACCTACGCCCACAGACGGATTTTGATATATAAACATCCCCCCTTACGCCAACCCCCTGCTCGTAGGGGGATTGGTCACGAGTCTAGATCTGAGAGTACATGTATGAAAGAGCTGTCGAGATGCTGTCTCCTCGCCCTTTCGCCCTCGAACTATCTCGCAGACATCAAGTAATCACTCACCATGGAAGCCGATCTTCAGGCAGAGATTGCGAGACTTCGCCACCAGATAGATGACCTCTCCGTTGAGAGCAGAATTACCGATGAGGAGCAGACCACTATCTCCGACTATCTCTTGACTAGGTTGGACCAGCTTGGTGTTTCGGTACATCCCATCCTTGAGCATCTCATGAGGAAGCTGACACCCACTCCCCCCTCTTTGCTCAGTCGATTTTCGGTGTTCCCGGTGACTTCAACATGCGTATGTGTTGTACGCCGAGCCAGTTTTATAGCTAACACTCACATCACCCGCAGCTTTCCTGGTGCGTTTATGAAGCATCGCAGCGTTGATGCTTCACTGACAGATCTGACGCATCGGATTATGTAGAGGATCACCCCAGGATTCAATGGGTCGGGAATTGGTGTGTATGCTGGATTTTTTTGGTCGTTGCGGGACTAACGTCTCATAGCAACGAGCTCAACGCAGCGTATGCCGCCGACGGCTATGCGAGGGTTAAGCATCATAGCATTGGGGTCGTTGTCACCACGTAAGTAGTTCGATTCATCATCTTTCCCAACAACTCTAAATTGAACCCCTCTCTGCAAGGTTCGGAGTGGGTGAATTAAGCGCTATCAATGGCATAGCGGGAGGTGAAATAGTACCATCTTTCTCGCCACGCTGACCTCACATGTGCTTGGGTGCGATCTAGCATTCTCCGAGATGGTTCCGGTGCTCCATATCGTTGGGGTTCCCAGCACCACTCAACTCAAGACGAGACCATTGC